>AWOL01S0142041.1:48792-68218 GCA_000715115.1 Nicotiana otophora
CAGCCCACTGCTCGCAAATGTGATGGTCTCTTTGCAAATGTGAGGCTCGCATTTGCAAGCCAGACCTCGCAAATGCGAAGTCCGCAGATCAGTTGCAGCAGCTTCTATATTTTCTAAGTTCAAAACACTCTGTAGCATATCCGAAACTCACCCGAGCCCTCGGGGCTCCAATCCAAACATGCACACAAGTCCTAAAACATCATACAAAATTGCTCGCGCGATCGAATCGCCAAAATAACACCTAGAACTATGAATCGGATACCCAATCAAAGGAAATTTTCAAGAACTTTAAAACTTCTATTTTCACAATCGAAACATCCGAATCATGTCAAATCAACTCTGTTTCTCGCCAAATTCGACAAACAAGTCATAAATATTATAGTGGACCTGTACCAGTCTCCGGAACCAAAATACGGACTCGTTATCAGTAAATCCAAACATCAGTTAATTCTTAAAAACCATTATACTTTCAGATTTTCAATTTTCAACAAAAATTCATAACTCGAGCTAGGGACCTTCAAATTCGATTCCTGGCATACGCCTAGGTCCTATATTTTGATACGGACCCACCGGGACCGTCAAAACGTGGATTCGGGTCCGTTTACTCAAAATGTTGACCAAAGTCAACTCAAATTAGGTTTTAAGGCAAAATTCTTATTTTTATCAGTTTTAACATATAAGCCTTCTGGAAGAACACCCGAACTGCGCACGCAAATTGAGGAAGGCTAAAATGAGGTTTTTGAGACCTCAAAACACAGAATTAGGTTCTAAAATATAAGATGACCTATCGGGTCATCATATCTCTTCACCTAACAAGAACCATTGCTTCATTCTGAACTGAATAACGATATTTTTCCTTTAATGTATCCTACTTAAATCCGATCGCACCGATATGAAGTCCAACAACCTCATCTCTGTAACACCCCGGAAAATTTCAAAGTACTTAAGTGTAAAGCCCAGTAAAATTTGCAAAGAAAATAATGTTTCATGGTGCCGGACTAGGCTTACGTATTTGAGGATTGTAGAAATTCTTTGCGGCGAGCTTGCGAGCAGCTACTCGAACGTTTTGGGTTGAACAATGCATCGGAAAGTAAAGGAAAATTTTTGGCAGAAAAGTGCATTTCTGTGATCCATTATGCGACCGCAAAATCACTCTGCAGACCGCATAATGGCCGCAGAGTGAGACAGTTATTTGTGCCAGTTGGAAGCAATTATGCGGTCGATTATGCGACCGCATAACTGTTATGCGGTGTACTATACAACCGTAAAACGATTATGCGGACCGCATAGTGACCGCATACACCGACAGTTCTTTTGGCTATTTTGTAACCTATTATGCGACCGATATGCGGTCCACATATCGGTTATGCGATCGCATACCTTGTTCCGGAGCTCCATTTTTGGGTTTTTAAAATCCGACCCTACTTCGTTAAATACACTCTTTTGGCCATTTATGAGCTATAATATGACATTTTTGAGTTGGAGAGAGTGCCCTAGAGTGAGAAGGCGTTCTTCAATAATTGTTCTTCAATTCTTGCTCAAGTTTTGGAAGATTAAGAAGGGAAACTCACTAGGTCTTCATCCTAGAGGTAAGATTCTACACCCTAACCCTCAATTTCAAATTTTATCTAGAAATGGGTAATTAGCAAGATAATTTTTGGGCATGAGAGTTGATTATTTTAACATGCATGTGATATGAAGGGGTGTAGGAAGATTGTTGAACTAAGCATGGTAAAGATAGGGTTGTGGGATGCTGGAATTCTCCATAAAAAGACATTGAAACCTTGTGCACACCTAGTGTTTGATAAAATATTTAAATGAGCTAGAACCATGATCATCTTCCTAATTTTGGTTCAATTTGTTATATTTCTAAAATAGATTGAAATTGCTAAGAATTCTGGAACATTTTGAGCGTAAGAAAGCTCAAGTGAGCAATTGAATCACACGATATTCATGAAAAATATGTAAGTCTCGAGTGGTTCATTATAAAAATTGGCTATTTCGAGTAAGATTGGGTTGAAAGATATAGATATTCGACAAGTATTTCAAATGCTTTATTCATGTTATGTTATCAATCGAGGATGTGTTAAAATATGGATTGTGCATTAATAATATTTCGACTTCAAGTAAAGTTCAAATGAAGGATATTATGCCAAATTTTGTGAAATATCTCTATGTGCATTTGACTCTAAATTGCTCTCATGTGTACTACACACTTTGAATTGAATTGTATTTGTTGTTTATGATGATGATGATATTCGAAATTGAAAAGGGTGAGCATGAAATACTGAATATGGCCAACGTGCCAAGATTGATCTTATAATTATGGCCATTAGTGCCAATGAAATGAAAATATATGAAAGTAATATGAAATGTGATGATTGATATAAAAAGGTTGAAATCTCTAATAAGACAGCCTAGTCGGTCGGGTTGTGATCGGACACCATGCTGCACACATGGTGGTGATTGTGCTGGAAATTGTATTTGAAATTGTGATTGTGGTCGATGTCCCTAATGGATAGCCTCGCCGATCGGGTCATGATCGGACACTGTGTTAAAGACCGTGGTATTGATATTGAGAGTAATTGTGGTTGATGTCTCTAATGAGATAACCTAGCCGATCGGGTCGTGATCGGAATCCGTACTGAGAGTACGGTGGTACTAGTATTGTGAATAATAGTATTGTGAATAATGGTATTGTGAATAATGGTATTGTGAATAATGATATTGTGGACAATGGAATATCGATACTAAAAATCTCCCAAAGTGAGATGTGAAAATTAATTTGAACACTGTCTTGATCCTAAATTTAGGTTTGATGTTGATTAAGGCTTTCATTGATATTATGATAACCTTGTTTGTATTATTTATCATTCTATTGAGAGGGTGTTTAGTTATACATACTAGTGCTATTCGATAGCACTAACGTCCCTTTTGCCGGGGGTGCTACATCTTTAAATGGATGCAGGTGGTTCCACAGCAGGAGATATTGATCAGTGATAGCAGTACACCTTCTTCCCAGCTGACTTGGTGAGCCCCACTTCCTTCCGGGGTCATGTATCTTTTGTTCTTTGTGTATTCTGTTTGAGGTATAGTCGAGGCCTTGTTGCCGGCATTATCATGGTATTCTCCATTATTTATAGAGGCTCCGTAGACATAGTGTGGGTTGTTTATTGGTGTTGGGAAAGTCAAAATATGTTATGTTATGGTTGTATTATTTGTCCATTTGAGACTTTAAAAATGATGAAACTATTGGAAATAAATTGGTATTGTAGACATGAACACCTTTTTGTCTAATTAATGAAAATATGTATTATCTCCATTCGTGGATGTGTTTGGGTAGAATGAAATCTAACAGGCTTGCTCGGTCGGGTTCACTCGGTTGAGCACCGGTCACGCTCCTCGGTTTTGGGGCGTGACATTCTCACCCAGTACAAGCTGCTAAGGCAATAAGCCACCCCAAACACCGTCTAAAATCTCATACATCACCAACAAGCTACATCTTAAATATGACTCATAAAAAGGAACGAACTCCGATAAGGAACTACCCAGCCCGCATAAAGAATAAAATGGCCTAACCGATGTTATGGTTCCATCTCAGAGATAAGAAACAAGGCATACAAATAAGTATAGGGAACCGTACTTAAAATCTCATTGTTGCGGCGTGCCACCCGATCCGAACAACATCACTGTTTCGGCATGCAACCCGATTCGAATAACATGCCCGTGGCAGCGTTCCACCTGATACAACAATATACCCGTGGCGGCGCGCCAGTCGATCCACGCAACAATAAATAAGGAAACACCCATCAAGTTGTAATGCTTATACTTACGAATGCTCGAATATCGACCTCAATCATGCCAAGTGCATAATACAAGCCCTGGGGAGACTGATAGTGCCATACGCTAGAAAACCCAAGTACGACTAAGGTGCAATAAATGACCTGCATCTCGAGAGCCATCCTACTCATATAACACCACAACCTGCACGAGATCACCACACATGTGTGAATAATCAAGCCGTCTCATAACCCACATGGTAAAATAGAGTATTACATAGAATAGCTGACGATGGGAATAACATCCAATGCCCAAAGATTCCTCCCTAATCAATGCTATGACGAATGAACACATCCAACCTAACGTAGAGCACACATTCACATTAGACCCACCAACGGAGCTCAAACCGATTCTGATCATACCATATTGGGCCAACAACCTTTCAAGGATCCACAATGGCCCTATTCATGACACACACGAGCAACCGTCCAATATGTAACAACTCCCCCAGTCCACAACTAAAAGAATAGAGCACTTCCAGGCATAAACTCTCACATTAGCTATAGTACCATAATCTCCATACTTGGTTTCAATCTTTAATAATCAAGTGACTAACATGTCACACTTATACAATTTTCCCGTGGGATATGCTCCCATGACCTTCCGCACCAGGTAGCAAAGTCTGCACCTCCCCACCACCAACCGTACTAATCATATAAAGCAAATCAAGAATTCTCAATTCAATACACGTTGCTTCCTACATAGGACATCATTCTCAGGCGACACTAAGATAATGCCAGCTTACTCTGAACTTCTGAATCCTTTCCCCCGCTCCTCCGAGCTCGGGACATCCCTAACAAAACTGAACCGTAACCTTGATCCTCAAATTCCAATTTCCATATTGCTCACTGCACTGTCATGCCGCTACGCGAGAGTGCAGGAACTTCATCATGACCCCTGAACCCCCAGTAGAACAAATACCTCCTTGGCTAGAAACCTTTCACTTTACTCATTTCAGAAGAACCATTGCAACACACACCACAATTCCCATAATTGCAGAAAATACAAACCTCAAGTCGTAGTCTAAACCGCCTTAACTTTTCTGGAATCCATTTATACAACAAGGCCATTTGATTCAAATACCTCACAAATCAATCAAATTATGGTGGTTGTCAAGCCCGCACGTACAACTACAAACCACATGTATACCTTAACACGCCGAAGGACTAGACCACATCGTCTCAATGCCCACGAACCATCTCACAACCTCCTCAAGCGCACAATAGCATCTCCAATTGGTAAACCCATTCTGCAAGACCTTTCGCAAATCCGAAGCTATTTCTCCCTTTCCTCCAATACTACTCGCAGACCTGATGATAACATAGAAACTTTCCCAAGTATTCTTCACATTGTACTGCAAAATTTTGATCTTCAGCCACACAACGAACCCAAAATCCTTAGACACCATGCTTACATCCTTGAACCCATTAGAACCATTATTGAGAGTCACCCACTCTAACCTGGTCCCGAACATAATCAAACTCCGACGCTCTGTTAGCAAATGAACACTCCCAAAGAAGCAACCGCATAAACTCATTTCCTTGTACATCACATCCACAAGAAGCATAAACTCTGAGTCTTCCCAAAACCTGCACCAGAGTCGATAAGGAGAAATATATCACACATTCATCAAGTTCTTTGCTCGAATTACCTTTGATGATTTCTTTTTTAGTCATAAATAATCCACCAATGAACCGATAACAAAATATCGCACAAGCAGACAACCACGCGATCCAATCATAGACGGTGGGCTCCCCCACTTAGCTTTAATCTACCATCACATAATGTAGAACCCACAAAGATTCCTCCTTCGCAATCACTATGATCTCGCACCGTTAACCCACCAAATTTCTCTAAATCTCTTGTTAAAATTTTCATGAACATTCCAAATTATCAGTCACAATCGCATATTCGACCTTCTGTCAGGTAGTAAGTAGAACTCTTTGTAGAAACTTAATCAAAATCACGCAATAGCTAACCTGCTCAATGGAGATAGCCCACCTGTGGAATTCCATACCAACATCTCCCAACGATGTTGCACTGGGTACTACTACCACAAAATAAATAAACACTCCTAAGCCTGTGCTTGTCTACCAGTTGTACAAGTCTGTTCATTCCCCATTGACATCAATCGAAAGTCCGACAATACATTCTAAAATCGAAGTCACGTTGTATCCAAAAACGATAATCAAGCTTCCCTACCCCTCTTCACTTCAAGCAAACTCCTCTCTGCCAGATTCAATCTTCCTCAGTACAGTAGCCACCGTCCCAATGAAATTTACAGACTTAGCCATTGCCTACCATGATCCCCAAGTCGTTCTAAACTTTATCAAGACATGTGTCTATCCTACCGCAAAATCCATATGCTACTCTGTCACTCCCAAATTGGTTAAACCATATCCTTTAAGGAACTTCTCGACCTCTGCTTATCGTACTTGGCCTACTAGTGATTCAATCACCGCGACGCACTTCCCACCATGTCCTTCCTTATCCTTCATTGACCATTATACTACCTTAAATACAAATCCATATTTGTAGCACCTGAACTGATAAAATGCTACCAACCCTAAGCCTCCTTGAAGATCATCTTTCTCGAGCCATCAATATTAGAAACACCAATTCGATTCTGAAACCTCTACACATAGCCATCTCTGACAACCACCTCTTTGGAACCATTTCACAATACCCTACTCCGGAGGCAAATCAAAGAAGACCACAACACCGGCGAACCTTAATAAATTCAAACAAGGATGACGCCACCATATCATAAATGAGAATTCCTCCACACTCAAAAATATCAAGTCTCGTTACTCCATCAAATATAGCCTGAACACCCATAGCCCAATTGCCTTTCCTCCGTTGGAATTAAATGCCAAACCTCAAAACCATGAACTGAGAAATCCTCCTTTCGAGTAATTCATTATTGTGATCCATAAATAAGCACCCTACTATCACACCAACACTGTGCGATAACAATGCATGAACATCATAATAATATGTGCATAGCCTCGAAGCCATTAGAAATACAGATGCTGGGCTGAAACGACAGAACACCCTTCCGCAAGGCGACGATAATATCCTGCCCGAATACGTAGGGAGAAACATCATGCTCCATGCCTGCATAAAATTGAGTAGGAAGTGAATGAAGGCATAAGCTCCAATGGAATAAAATTGCACGAAGAGGAATCAAGAAGGGAAGTGCTCCTAACATCCCTGTAACCTCTCGAAGATTAGTATAGACGTCTCCGTACCGATCCGCAAGACTCTACTAGACTTACTCATGACTCATGAGACCTAAGTGAACTTAAGCCTCTTCTAGAGGATAGTTTTAAAACCCTAAGGGAATTACTTGGCATTATTACCTTTTCCAAATAAGGCTTTAATTTTTGTTCTTAATTTTTGATTTAATTGAAAGATTGTTTATCAAATTAGCTTTTGGTAAAAACTCTTTTGTTACTTTGTTACTTTATTATGACTACGTGTTGCATTAATTATGCGCCTCCGTTTTTGGCTTTTCTTTCCGTCTTTTTAGCTTATCAATATGGAAACTGAATCAATCAGTCATGTCTCTTGCCTTTCTCTGCCCCGTCAGTCATGTCGATTTAGTCTCGTCGCTTCACTCCTCTCTCCACCTCTATGAGTCTGCCTCTCTCTTGAAAAGTTCTCTGCATACTTCCTTTAATCATCCTCTCCAATGGCTAAAGCCTCAAGAAATCCCTCTGATTCCACCCGAAAAAGCACCCGGTCCAAAGCAAAAACCCCTTCTCAACTATCAGAACCAGTCACTATGGGCTCTGACCACTCCGAGGGTTTTTTGTCTTCTTAAGAGATCATGTTTGATAATGCTAGAGCAGCAAAGGCACTAGGGAAACGACCCATGGAAGAATGAATAGCAGCGTACACTCTGAAGAAGGTGAAGATCGACCTGGACAATGCATTGGAGTCCAAACTAAACTATTGGGATTCTCCCAATAGAGATAAGTTTGTCTCCTTCAAAGGGAAGACAATCGCTCATGGAAGGATTATCAATTTGGAAGAGATGGAAGCCCTAAACTGCAAGATAAAAAACTTTTTCACTTTTCAAGATTGGGAAAGTTTCTTTGCCCTAACCCCTCCAAAAGTCTATGAAGACTTAGTTCACATGTTCTATGCAAATCTCCACTTTCAGAAATTCGATAAAATTGAGTCTCTTGTGTTAGGTCAGCGCATTATTCTAGACTGCTCTACTTTTGATACCCTCTTTAAGTGTAAGAGTTCTGGTTACTCTGCTTTGTTTAAGAACTCTTGGCCTGATGATTTTTAAGTGTCTTTTGAACAAGACAAGGAATGTCTTGCTGATTCCATGTTTGATCCCCTGCCAAATAAATTAGGGCCCAGTGACATTAATTTTGAAACCCGTATTCTTTCCCACATTGTTTACACCACTATTCTCCCCGGAACTAGTTCCTACTCTACTCTGTCTCAAAGGGACACCTTTCTGGTCTACTGTCTTCTTACCAAGCACAAGGTGAAACTATCCTCCTATATAATAAATTTCATGATTGAATGTGCTGAAGATCCCTCAAGCCTACCCTACGGGGTGGTCATTACTCACCTCCTCGAGGCATTTAATATCTCTCTTTCCAACTATCCCTATGTATATGTTTCTAAGTGCTATAACAACAGGGCGTTTGTTAGTATGGGATATGTCGCAGTGGATGGTACTTGGGTAAAGAAGCAGGAAGTTGAAGCAAAAGTGATCCCCTCCAGTTCCAAGGTAAAGGTTGATACCTCTCAGAATGTCATCAATAATCCAGAGCTGCTTGAAAAGATAACAGCACTTGATGACAAGCTGACTACAGTCAAAGAACTATTGCTGGCCACTCAGACTTCAGTTAGAGATGTCTATGCAATTGCAAAGGAAATAGGTTCTGACGTGTCCAAGTTAAGAGTTATGGTACTGAAAACAACAGAAAAGGCAGTGAAACCTTTCAAGGAGGTTCATGATCGAGTGGATGGAGTCTCAGCCACTTTGAACGTTAGCTTTGATCGCCTCAAAGAAGCTATCTGCAACACCCTTACTTATTTCCTCCGTCGTTAAATCCGTGTTGGCTTTTTAGACAATTTCTTTTGGTCTCTATGGATAATTTTTCTTTTACATGTTCTTTTGGATACCCTGTGGGTGACTGTTAGTAGACTGTCTGCTAATCTTATCTGCTGGTAGTTAATCCTACTTAAGCCCTCTTTTTGATTAATGCCAAAGTGGGAGAAGTAGAATACATTTTTCACTAACTGTGCAAGATGCAGGATATATAGTCGACTGGTAGAATACATTTATACTAACCTGCAGGATACGGCTCAGTCTACTGAGTAAAGACAACTACTGGCATCCAAATGAGGGGGAGCCAACTCCAAGTACTCAATTTACCCCACACCAAGTTGAGGGGGAGCTGACTAGAACATGAAAGTTAAATGAATTAAGTTTTTTTTGTCATCATCAAAAGGGGGGAGATTATTAGATTTGCATTTTAATAATAGACAATAACTTAATTCTACTTGCAGGAAACCAATCCCAAAGGATGTCATAAAAATGGAAAAGACTCTAACATAAGATCTGGAAGTACAAATCAAGGAGGCAAGAATCAAGTTGTAACCGCGCATTCTATGGAAACTGGATATTCGAATCAACCATTTACGGAAGGCATAAATCAATCATCATAAGATGATCAATAAATCAATATAGAAGCTCAATCATGTGGATATTCGAATGGGTCATTTATGGAAGGCATCAATCAATTAGTATAGAAGATCCTCTGAAAATATTCTCTCCGACGGCTCACAAGGAAAAGGAAATCAAGGAAGCAACGAAAGGAAAAGTCCATTCTATTTCTGGAATGAAATCATCTTGATTGATTCCGAAAATCAACTCCCTTGGGTTGCTATTCAATCATTTTACTATCACGTCATGAAGAATGGGAACCAACTCACCATATATATATTCTACAGAAGACGCCAAGGATTCATATACTTTGATCAAACCAAAATCAATCTCTTTGTTCTACTTCAAACAAGCACTGTAGTGTGTCATAGATTTCTTGTGTAACTAAGAAGAGAAGAGAGAGAGGAAAGAATACTGGTGAGGCATTATATCAACCATAAGAGACAAGAACAAAGTGATCAAAAGGCTGTTAGTGTATAACAACATCAACCCATCTGCACTAAGTCACTTCATATTTGAAAGAGATCACCCTTCCAATCCAAGGGGACTGGATGTAGGATTCACTCTGAATCTAAACCAATATAAAAATTTCATGTGTCATTTACTTTATGTAATTTCCTTTCTTATACTTAGTTTCAAAAATATCAATCGACTAGAACGCAAGTTATTTGACTACCTCGCAAAAGAAAGAATAAATTTCAATTCACCCCCCCTCTTTCACTTTTAGAGTTCAGTTGCGTTGCTAATTAAGTTTAACACTCATATATATTTACACGTTTGAATTTTATTTTTACCATGCTTCCTTCCTTTTATTGTTCTATCTTGTGTAATTAAATTCCCATGTACTTCTTTTTGTTTTTTTCTTTTCTTTTATACTTCTGTTTTATTTCATATTAAGGTTTTTTTTTCTTTTTTTTGTTCGAAATAAATTACTTCCACTATCCCGTTTTATGTCAACGCATTTGTAGGGGCATGAAATTTATGAAATTTATGAAATTAAAATTCAATTTGACATATAATTAAGCCAATGTGAAACACCCAAAAATCATTTTAAATGAGTGTTTCATGTATCGTTTTAGTTTTCTCTCTTCTTTGTTGAATACTTTTATATCAAGTGAGTCCCAAACTTGTCATGCCATTAAGGGTAAAATGCAAAATGCAAGAATAAATAGTTTTCGGAAAAATAACACTACTAGAATTATGGAATCTTCGAAGGACGAGGATCTATTAAAATTTCGACAACACTTTCCGACAACTGACCACTGATAGGGGAAAACACTAAGCAGACATCGAAAAGTTGTCGGTGTCCATCAGAAGAGTATTAGTGCCAAATCGAGGCAACTGTCTACGACTACTATTTTGGGCTGTGACAAGTGAGCGATTTACTCATAGGTTTGTCGCCTTGGAGGCCAAGATGTATGATCTTGGACAAACTCTTCAGTCAATGGCTTCCTCCATGTCATATCTTCTAGTGGTACTGACTAGTTGATCCTCGAGGAAGAGAAGAAAAATGTTATGAGCGCCCAGATCTCCACCTTGGCGTCTGAGGCCAGGATGATCGGTGATATGCAGACAAAGATGAGAGACGTTGTGCAAGCTATCAAATCCAGAGAGACATCACCATTCTTACTGGGAGGTGCAATGGACCTTGGGGCTTTGAACACCAAAAGTTAGTTCATGAGGTGAGAATTGCCTAAGCCATGTTAGAACAAGGATTACAACAATATTAGAAAATAAAAATAAACTTTCTTGGCTTAGAGTCACGTAGAGAAAATATTTCTTGAAGTGTAACGACTCGACCGGTCATTTTGAGTATTGTAGCCATGTTCCCCCATTTACTTCTTATTCTATGCTAAATTGTTGTTATGTGACTTGCCGGGGTAGTTGGTTCAAATTCGGGGATGTTTCGGAACTAGTTGAGATACTTCGTATCAAGGTTGGAAGCTTAAGTTGAAAAGGTTGGCTGGATGTTGACTTATGTGTAAACAGCTTTGGAATGGGGTTTCGACGGGGGTTACACAGGCAGTTCGAGCAGCTACGTCAGGAGGGATTATTTGTGACCCAATATGAGATGAGATTTTCAGAGTTGGCTCGTCACGCAGTTTGGTTGGTTCCCACTGAGAGAGAGATGATTAGGAGGTTCATTGATGGCCTCCACTATCAGTTGCATTTTGTTATGACTCGGGAGAGTGTATCATGTTCTAGGTTCGATGAGGTGGTTGATATTGCTCGGCGGCTAGAGTTGGTTTGTAGCCAGGAGCGTGAGGAGAGAGGGGCCAAGAGGCCTTGTGGTTTGGGCAGTTTCAATGGCGTTCCTTCTGTGGGCTATCCTACCACAGCAGGGGGTCGTCCTTATAGGCCCGCTCAGATGGCTCGTCCAGTTCATCATGGTGCATCAGCTAGCCATGGTTTGTATAGTGCTCATCCAGTTCGGTCATCTCTCAGTGCTCTACCAGCTCACAGTTCATCCCGTGCGCCATCGGTTGAGGGTTCATCTAGGCCAAGTCCTTCTAGAAGTTACTCTGGTACTCGGGGCTCGATTTAGTCCCCACCACCACCACCAGTGGGGAGTTGCTTCAAGTGCAGGGAGTTTGGGCATATGTGGAGACAATGTCCTTATCGCCCGAGAGGTCTAATTCAGCATAGAGGTAAGGCTATGACTTTCGCACCAGTTACTTCACCACCCGCCCAGCCATCTCGGGTGAGGCCCAGGCAGCTAGGTGTCGCCCTAGAGAGGGAGGCCGATCAGGTGGTGGTGAGGGCCGATTCTATGCTATTCCTTCCAGGCCAGATGTTGTTGCTTTGGATGCAGTGATCACAGGTATTGTCTCAGTGTGCCACAAAGATGCTTCCACATTATTTGACCCTAGTTATACTTATTCTTATGTATCATCCTAGTTTACTCGTTATTGGGATATTCCCGTGAGTCCTTAGTTTCACCCGTTCATGTATCTACACTATTGATGTGGACCGTGTATATCGGTCGTGTGTAGTGACTATTGGGGGATTTAAGACTATCATTGATCTCTTATTGCTTAGTATGTTTCATTTTGGCGTGATCTTAGGTATGGATTGGTTTTTTCCATGTCATGCTATTCTGTATTGTCACGCTAAGACCGTGACGTTTGTGATGGCGAGGTTGCCAAGGATCGAGTAGAGGGGCTCTCTAGAGTATATTTTGTTGCACCCTATTTTGCGCTAGTCAAGAGAGGATTCAACTTGTGATTCCTCTATTTTTGATAAAAGAGTGTCGCCACCTAATATTTAAATGTATACTAGGGTACCTATTTAATTACTAAGTCATGTTGTTTATTAGTCTGCTAACCAGTGAGATTATGGGTAAGGGTTCTTGTTCTTCTAAGGGAAAGGTGTTAGGCACCCCTTAAATCTACCTGGGGTAGCTCCATATGACTTAGACTAAGTTTGGGATCAATTATTTATAAAATGCTTTGACTAGTGATAAGGAATGTTGCTTACTGTATACTTAAGTATGATATTAATAGAAAGAATGTGGAGTCCTAAAGGGATATGAGTTTATGAAGAGGTTCATAAGATATATTGAAAGAGTGTTGAAATTGGTATAGAAGTGGTCTAGAATATATAAGTTTATAAAAGAGATTGAGTTATGAAAATACTTTGATTTGGGGAATGGTTATTTACATAACTCTAAAAGGATGTTTTGCAAGAAAGGGAGCCTAAAATTACCTCAGATTCGGAGGGTTTTCAAAGAAGAGCGTTCTTGAAGTTCTGATTATTCTTTTGAAAATGAAACTGAGATCTGATTTCCCCTTTTGTAATAGAGCTGTTGTTTTGCTAAGTTCTGGATTTTAAAAATCTTTAAAGGAGAGAAAGGTTAGCGAAAAACATAATAATTTGCGAGCAGATTGTAATTAGTGAGTTAAGGATCTACTTCTAACTAATTTCCCTTTTAAATCCTATATTGCTTAAAGCTTGCTTGAGTTTATATGATACTAAAGCATAAAAGAAAGGCATGTGATATAATATATGAGTGTTATATATATGAGAAATAAAACAACAATAAAGACATAACAAATACAATTAATATTAATTTTTAAACTAACAGAAACAATGAACTGCACCAACGAAATAGTAAATAACGATAAAGAGTTGACGGAAAGAGGGCTGGACTCTGTGATTGGGCCTCAAGAAGGTAGGCCTAACAGTAAAGAAACACGAATACAGCTGACTTTAGGCTCCTCGACGAAATGCAATAAGGCTGGAACAAGGCCTAAGTTCATCAGGAACTTAGAGTCCCAAACAGATGTACATGTTAAAAGAATAAGAAAGTCATTTCACATAGTCTATATATTTAGCAGATTCTAACTACAGATCATACTTTGATGTACATGACAAATACATAAACAGATAACTAAAGCAAGAATAAGATTTATATGGTAGAGAATATTATATATTAATGTGATGGCCTTACTTAGAAAATAATTCACATTGGAAACCTTTCGTTGTCATTAAATACTAAACCCTTAAAGATCTAGATGCGCCAACGAATTAAGAGCTAAGGAGGGAGCCCCACTTAAGGTCGATCTCCCTTTGGATCCCCCGACACATCAAAATTTTCAAGGGACTTAAGGCTCAGGGCAATGCTTGTGCGAAGAGGGCAGCCCAACCTAAAGTCGAATTTCGCTCCCAAATACCCTTAATCACTGACGACATATTTTCCTTACGGGTTTAAGTGCCAATGAGGCTCTTCCAATGCAAACTAAATACTAAAGTATTACTTACCACAAAATATATACTTTCATCTTAATGAAAATAATACAAGGGAATACAGATTACTTTGATACTTAATAAGGAACACATATAAAGTAAACCTAAAGGGGGGCTGACTTCTGAATACATATAGATAAAAAGAAGTTTCATAATCATACTGTTGCAAGAATGAATCATTAAGGAATAACATATTCAAACAGGTAATAATAGCATTACTTGGCACCTTAAATATCATCAATGCAGATTCAAACCAACAGTCATGGTCAGCCATTGTTACAAAAAGGTTATCAAGGTCATCAGGAATGGGATTAAACTCTCATCATGACTATAAATTCACAGGTTCAAACCTGGCACCCCTAAGGTGTCAATAGGGTCATGCTTCTAACAGTATTAGCAAGTCAATGTGTTCAAATAATATCATCAAATGGACTTCATAAGATTTGAGAGTAAAGTTCAACTTCAGGTTAACAATAAAGAGGAGGACTGAGCATAACTCAAGATAGAACATGGTATTACAAAGTTAAGCAAAGATGCTTATAACATTTAATCAACTACACATAGGTAGGGTGAGTGAGAAAGTGACCTCATATAAGAAGGGGAACTTTCCACATTACAGAACAAAATCAACATGTTGGTAAATATAGGAGATTGAAAACATCGCATCAAAACAAGTTCAAACTCAAACATAAATCTAGTTCAGTATATAGGTAAGAAGTGATAATGCTTCAACTCTTGAAAGGGTCACTTGATTATAACATAGTGTCTAAGTCCTTTCTTCATGGCAAATAAGTTAATAATACATGCATGCAAACTTTAAAAAATCAATAGGGGATCAAAAGATTAATGACAGGGATGTACTGCACAAGTTTTGAATTACACATGTATATGCGGATCTCAACTAATCATGGGGGCAAACAAACTTAGTTATGTAGCAATTACCAGTTGACTTTATCCAAACAAGATCATGACTTGCATGTGAAGATGAAGATAGCTTAACCTTAACAGAATATATATACAACAGAGATTCATGAGAATAGAACAGTTTGATGCAAATAAGATAGTTTCCTACAAATTCATACAACAATTGAGTATGATCATGAAAAGGTTATAGTGATAGTCTAGAAATTACCCTGAGAGTTAGTAGATACAGATATAGAGAAGAAGAGCATCTAAACACTTGGACTTTTTCAACTTAGTTAAGTGATATAGACTCGTTAAACTTTCAGATGTATACCAGTGAAGATTACCAAATAATGAACTCGGTCATAAAGCAAATAGGATGCAGGGAGTGATATGCAGAAGTGAAGATCACAACAGTATCATTAGTGAAGGGAAAACATGAACATGATTGGTTTAACAATGATAATAATGAAACAAAGTAAAGAATATAGTGGTAACTCAGAAACAGTTTAACAAACACAGGGAGAAAGGGAAATATTTTGACATTTTAAGTTCAAACTTAAGGTTAAGAAGCAGGGGAATATAAGTCATCTTAGTTCAGGTTTCATTTCATTCATAACTATCAGGTAGTAAATTCAGCTTCCAAAACTCACAAAAATACAGAAGTGCAATAAGATAGAGATGATTTTACTGCAAGTCACTGAGAACTATGAAGTTTGTATTGAACTTAAACATATAAGAATTTAGTCATGGAGACTGTAGGAAAACTCAGAACAAAGATCAACAATTATCAATGAACTCATACAGAACAAGCTGACCATAAAAGTTCGTCAAACTAACAAAGCATAAATATCAAACATGTCAAACACATACAGAATAGTTATAATCTCCAAAACTTAACTTGACATATCTAAATCATTCAGAGAGATGAACAAAAAGAAAATATGAGAGAAAGATGCTGACCTTTTTAAGGGCAGCAGACCAAACAAATTCTTTTTGTTGCTCAGGATCCCAAAACCTTCGAGCTTCAACCAGCAAAAGAACTCGGCAAAAGAGAGGAAAAATAGTAAGAGAACTAAGAATAGAAACCCTAATTTTCTAAGTGTTTTCTTTTTGTATGCTTAGTGTGTTCGTATCTGTGTATGTCCATTCGTGTTAGGTTATTGTAGATGAGAACATTAAAGGCCCTATATATAGTGCCATTTAAGGCTCTAAGGTTTCACAGATTCAAAATTGTGAGTGGAACGTGACGAATGGTAGATGATGTGAGCATAATCGGGTAAAATCAGAGAGAACAGAGAGGAAACCAGTGTTGATTTTACCTGAGTGTGAGAGATATGAGAGGCTAAACGTTGAAGCATAAGAAACCATCGATCAGAACTCTAATACCCAGAGGTTATTGCATTTGACCTCTGGGTGTCGGATATCAATGATTAAGCTTGCTAACGTCTCATGCTTGCTTCGATTTGAAAGGACGAAAGAAGAAACCTGGCGAGTTGAAGTTTCATCTTTTAGTTGGACTTCTTTGATTAGGGATTTTGAAATTGAATGGTGAAAGTGGAAAGAATGACGAGATCAGGAGTACATGAACAAAATTAACAACCATGCATGCCATGGATTTGAAAGGTCAATGGTAATTTGAGGTTTCATCTCAGGGTTAGGGGTTGGATTTGAGAGATTTGAATTTTGATGATGAAACAGGCAAAGATTCAGTGAGAATCATGGATATGGGAGACAAATGAGATGATTTGAAGTTAATTTCATGACCTTGCACTAATTTGTGCAAGGTCTGTTGATAGATGGAGCTGGGGCACACGAGAGAAAAGAGAAAGGAATGGGAAAGAAGGACGGTTGGGCAGCTGACAAATGATTTAGGGTTTTTGGGGTATTGGGGCATCTCTAAGGTTAAAGTCAAGGGAAGGAATCTGGGCTGTTGGATCGTTTGATCAACAACCTTGATAAATCGAGGTGTTACGCATTTAAGAAAATCAATTCCGGGAAAATATGGGGACTATTGAACCTGTGTGATCCAACGGCTGAGATAATGTCTAATACTGGGTCGAGATTAAACGAAAAATATAGATAATTTGTGACCGCTGATGATTTGAATCAACGACTCAGATTGCTTGTGTTTGTTTTGTGAGTGGGAATAGAAAGAGGAGTGGCGCGGCCTGGTTGGTTCTCAAGGAGTGGCATGGATTTCCATCTTGGAATGAAATGAGGCATTTGGACTGGGTCAGGTCCGGATTGGGCTCGGTATTTGGTCTGGTTTTGATTTAATGAATAGCCACTTCATTTTTAATGAAGGAACTACAATTGTAGCCTTTTAGTTTTTAATCCTCTTAAAATTAATTTAAATAAGCTTAACAATTCAGTAAAATGTGGTAAAATTATAATTACTATATTTTACTAATTATTTTAATTAATTATCTATAAATAACACATATTTCGAATTATAGCACTAATTTCAAAATATTAACATAGTAACCTAATTCACTGGAAATTAACGTGTAATTTTGTCAAATTATAAAACCTATGTAATGTATATACAAAAGTTATTTTTATAATAGTAAATACATTTGTAATTACACAATATTAGTACTACATGATTAATTTTAAAACTAATACTTAATTAATTTATAAAATAGATATTTATAAATAGAAAATACTTTAAAAGTATTTATCATAAATTGTTAAGCTTGAATAATTTAATTTTTAAGGGAGGGTCAAAATTGGCCGTCAACAGCTGCCCCTCTTTGACCGGGGATGATGAAAGAGTTTTCGGGCAAAGAAATTGAACCAAAGCCAATTTTGTCCCGACTTTAGGAATGCTTTGCAAGAATGACATGAAAATTATGAGTTGCGGAATTAAGTTGAGGAAGAAACTAGGAACGTTTTGGAAAATTGTGTCGAATTCCGTCTTTGAATTACTTACATTCCTCGGGCTTAATGACGATCAGGCCTCATGTAGTTCTGGAGTATGGATTTTGAGTTAGCGGCACTCGCAAGAATTGCCCCAGTATCATATTGTGACGATACGTCGAGACAGAAGATTGGTCACTCATGATATCTTGAATTTTGCGGCCTTATTTGAATGATTCGAGATTTTGAGCTCGCTAGTCATCTTGAGTTGGGATCTTGGACCCTCTGCTAGGTTGGTTGTCCCCATAGCATTGTAGTTTAGTCTGCTGCTAAGAAATAGTTCCTCGATGCGGTGTTTGTCCCTACAAAACAAAATGAAATACATGCATACCAATATATTATAATGCAAAATATATTAAGATGCGATGTAAATGATGTAGGAATGACAATTCCTGGCTGCCGGCGAGCCATTATTTGGGATTGGGATGATGGGATACTTGATCTTGACTCGATTTGTTAGTCGGCCTGTGTACAGTTCCGCAGCTGTCGGAGCATTTGAAAATTGTCTCAGCTTGTTGGGAGAGCTTGATTGGTAAAGTGCGTCTCCGCTTGCTGGGAGAGCTTTTCACTGAGAAATTACTCCGCTTGTTGGGAGAGCTTGTTAAAGTGCATCTCCGCTTGTTGAAAGAGCTTTGCACTGAAATGTAAAGTATTCCCCGCTCGGGAGCGATCAAAATCATGCATAAAGTTGCACGAACAAAACGTTAAAACATTCAAAGTAATAGCGAAATGAAATATAAGCATGCCCAAGAGATACTCTTGATTACGAATCTAGGTAGCAGCCATTAACTGGCATAACATTGGTGACGAGGTTTGCGATTGTCTATTCCGGCATCCGTGATTGATGGAGCGGTATTGTGGATTGCTTTTCGTTGGCGAAGTTTGCAGTTTTCTATATACATTGCTCCAGTTGGCGAAACCGACGTTCGATTTGTACAAAACGCTCTGATTGATTGAGATGACGGTTTGCTATATACAGGACTTTGATTGGTGAAGCCGACGTGCGATTTGTATAGGGTGCTCCGGTTGGTTGAGCCGAAAGTTTGATATTTACAGGACTTCAATGATCGAAGCCGTCGTGCGATTTGTACAGGGTGCTCTGATTGATTGAGCAGACGGTTTGCTATTTACAGATTTTTGCGCCAGCTGTTTGATTCTGAAACACCTACAAAGGATTCAAGAGTTAGCCTTAGTTGTTCTAGAAATTTTAAAGTCAAATGAGGAGAGATAATCTTAGGCAAGTGGTGGGTCCATCATTTGCCCCAGTGTTGTCCCGGTGATTCTTTACTCCTTATTTACCCTACACTCAAAGAAAAC
>AWOL01S0142041.1:69889-90530 GCA_000715115.1 Nicotiana otophora
GGGGGGGGGGGGGAAGAGTTGGTTTCCGTCGACCGTGATGTTGATTTTCCCCATCCTTTGACATGGTTGCACCACGAAGTTTGGTAGATGGAATAGATTACTTTATATATAATTTTAGTAAACATATTTTGAAAATACTTGTTTCTTTTAAGGCAAATGTCGTCATTCCGGATTATGACATGTTACGAAGGATTCTCCACACGCGAACGTATCTCTTCGAGAACTTTGTCCCGTTAATGTTGATCTTCCATGGTGTCTCTGACAATGCGGCTACTTGCCGTTGCGATTACGTCCTAATAAAGGCTAATGCATTATAGAGGTTTCCTAAGGTTATGACTGAACCCTTTCAGGTTGCCTATATATCCAAAATGGAATCATGTCTGAACGTAGTTCGTGGGATAATGATAAAATGTAACGAAATAACCGAGCCTGACTTAGGCAACCTACGTATCCAAAACGGAATCAGGTCGGAATGTAGTTCAATTACAACAGATGCAAAATGATGAGATTAAGAAATGCAAATGGCCGAGTCTGACTAAGACAACCTATGTATCCAAGTGAAATCAAGCTTGAACGTAGTTCAATTACAAAAGACAACTGAATCCAATGAGGATTGACTATATATTCCTTTCTGAGGAAATAAAGTTGGCGTAGTTCCTTAACAACATAAAAAAATGATATTTGGTTTTTCTATTACAAGAGAAAGGGGTAGAGAAACCGAACTCTATTTGTCTTCAGGTATAATATCTCTTGATTGCGTCCGAGATGATCGGCTTCATGCTGACTCTTTCATCCATTTCTACTAAGATTAGAGCTCCACCAGACAGTGCTCTGTGGAACACGTAAGGACCTTGCCAGTTCGGTGGAAACTTCCCTTTAGCTTCTTCTTGATGGGGAAAGATTTTATTCAGAACAAACTGCCCGGTGAGAATTGGAGAGGCTTCACTCTTTTGTTAAATTCACTAGCCATCCTATTTTGGTATAGCTGGCCATGCCATACTGCATCCATTATTTTCTCATCAATGAGCATGAGCTATTCTTGCCTGACGCGTATCCACTCTGCATCGTCCAAATTTGCTTCATGAATAACTCTTAAGGACAGTATTTTGACTTCTACAGGTATCACTGCTTCAGTGTCGTATACCAACATATATGGCGTTGCCCTAGTAGATATTCTCATGGTAGTCTGGTAACCTAATAAAGCGAAAGGTAATTTCTCGTGCCATTATTTGTGATTGTCCACTATCTTTCACAGAATCCTCTTGATATTCTTGTTAGGTGCCTCGACTGCCCCATTTATTTGTGGTCTGTAAGCTGTGGAATTATGGTGAACGATTATGAACTTCTCGTAGATTTCCCTTATGAGGTTGCTATTGAGGTTAGCGGCATTGTCAGTGATGATAGATTCTGGTATTCCAAATCTGCAAACGATGTTGTTACGGACAAATTCTACTACTACATTCTTTGTGATAACCTTGTAAGTAGATGCTTCGACACATTTGGTGAAATAATCGATGGCTACCAAGATGAAACGATGTCCATTTGACATTGCAGTCTCTATGGGTCCTATCACGTCCATGCCCCATGCGATGAAAGGCCAGGGTGATCCCATTACATTTAACTCATTTGGTGGAACCCGAATGAAATCTCCGTGAATCTGGCACTTGTGACACTTCTGCACATAGTGGATGTTGTCGTTTTCCATTGTCATCCAAAAGTATCTAGCTCTCAAAATCTGTTTGGATAATGTGAACCCGTTCATGTGGGGTTCGCATGTCCCTGCATGTATTTCTTCCAACAGTTCGGTTACTTCTGGAGCATCTACACATCTCAGCAAACCTATGTCTGGGGTCCTCCTGTATAAGACTTCCGCATTGAGGAAAAAGTGGTTTACCAACCTCCTGAGGGCTCGCTTCTGACCATTAGTAGCATTTTCTGGGTACTCCTGGGTCGCAAGGAACTTCTTGATGTCGTGATACCAAGGTTTACCATCTGGTTCTTCATTCCCATGGAAGCAATAGGCATGTTGAATCATGGATGATAAGGTCGCAAGGGCATCGGCGAACTCGTTCTTAATTCTGGGGACGTGTTTGAACTCAATCTTTGTGAACTTCTTGCACAGCTCCTTCATGCAGTACAGGTACGACAGTATTTTGACATTCTTAGTTGACCATTCTCCTTGGACTTTGTGTATCAGCAATAGGAATCTCCTATGACCAAACGTTCTTTGATGTTCATCTCGACTGCCATTTTGATTCCAATGATGCATGCCTCGTACTCAGCCATATTATTGGTACAAGTCAATCTTATCTTTGCCGATGCTGGATAGTTTTATCTAGATTCTGAAATCAGGACTACCCCAATCTCAACTCCTTTGAAGTTTGCTGCTCCATCGAAAAACATCCTCCACCCAGGGTATAATTCTGCAATATCTTCCCCGGCAAATAGTACTTCTTCATTGGGGAAATACATGGTAAGTGGTTTGTAATCCCCATCCACTGGATTCTCAGCAAGGTGGTCGTCTAAAGCTTGTCCTTTCGTAGCCTTCTGAGCTATGTACACAATGTCAAATTCTCTTAGGAGAATTTGCCATTTAGCTAACGTTTCGGTAGGCATTAGCTTCTGAAATATGTACTTGAGCGGGTCGAGACGAGATATCAAATGTGTGGTGTATGCCGACATGTAATTCCTTAGATTTTGAGCAATCCAAGTCAGAGCACAACAAGTGCATTCTATCAAAGTGTCTTGGGCCTCGCATGGTGTCAACTTCTTGTTTAAGTAGTAGATGGTCTGCTCCTGTCTCCCAGTTTTGCCATGCAGTCTCAACACACAACCGAAGGCGTTGTCCAAGACTGACAAATATATCAACAATGGTTTCCCTGGTTCTGGGGGAACCAGCGCTGGCGAGTTTGAAAGATACTCTTTGATTATGTCAAACGCTTTCTGGAACTACATTGTCCATTTCATGGCGGCATCCTTCTTTAGTAGCTTAAAAATGGGTTCACAGATTACCATGGACTGGGCTATGAAGTGACTGATATAATTCATTCTTCCCAAGAAACTCATAACATCTTTCCTGCTCTTTGGTGGTGGTAAGTCCTGGATGGCCTTGATTTTTGATAGGTCCAACTCTATCCCCTTCATGCTTACAATAAAACCTAATACGGGGAATCCAAACGCGCACTTTGCTGGATTCAACTTCAAACTGTATCTTCGCAGACATTCGGAAAATTTCCTCAAGTCTTCCAACTACTCTAAACTCTTTCGAGATTTTATGATGACATCATCCACATACTGTTCAATCTCCTTATGAATCATGTCGTGAAAAAGGGTTGTCATGACCCTCATGTAGGTGGCACCGGCATTCTTGAGACCGAACGGCATAACCCTGTAACAGTAGACTCCCAAAGGTATGGTGAAAGTTGTCTTCTCTCCGTCTTCCTCGTGCATTAAGATTTGGTGGTATCCAGCAAAACAATGCATAAATGACTGCAGTTCGTGCTTCGCACAGTTGTCGATGAGAATGTGGATATTTGGCAAGGGGAAATCGTCCTTTGTACTAGCTTTGTTAAGATCCCAGTAATCCACACATATTTGGATCTTTCTGTCCTTTTTGGGCACTGGGACGATGTTTGCCAACCAGCTTGGATAGTTGGTGACCCTTACTATATTTGCTTCTATTTGTTTGGTCACCTCTTCCTTTATCCTTAGACTTAAATAAGGTTTGAACTTCCTGGGCTTCTGCTTGACCGGCGGTCTGGTAGGGTCAGTGGGTAGTCTATGCTAGAAAATGTCGGTGCTTAATCCTGACATGTCATCATAGGACCGTGCGAACACGTCGATGTACTATCGGAGGAGCTCAATCATTTTTTCCTTATGCTCGGCTTCTAGCTTAATGTTGATTCTGGTTTCTTTCACGTCTTGTTTGCTTCCAAGATTGACTACTTCTTTTTCTTCGAGGTTGGGCTTCTTCTGACTCTCCAGCTGTTCAATCTCCTACAGGAGATTGTCTGTAATCATACTCACATCATATTCCTCATAATCCGGATCATTGCGCTCAGCGGTTTCGTTATATGTCATAATCGCGGAACGCGGTTTTTTATTGGTTTGATTACTGAAAAGAAAAGCTAGGTATAAATAAAGCAGTAAAATAAATAGCTATATTTAGGAAAAAGATTCTTGTTATTTCATCAAAAGGGGAACGTCTTAAGCGTTCACAAAAGGCAAATGACAAAATGGTACATATACGGTACATGCCTCAATTGACTATGCTCTTTCAAAATAAAAGTTTAACAGTTCCATTCTACCAAAACTCGCGGTGAACCAAAGATGGAGTGGCTATCCAATTCTGTAGATCTTTCCCTGGTTCGGCATCCTTGACGGCCGGTGTCTTGATGTCAGCTCCTTCAGAGCATTCTTCAATCATATTCACGAACAACATTCCCATCCAAACGATGATATCATCTTCGGGTGTTGAACTCTGTCCCGGACTTACAACATGCTCTGGCGCAAAAACCTTTTTCCCGAGGCTAACAGTGCGAGTTTTCCCTTTCAGAGGTTGATATCGTATGCCAGCCCTTACTTTATGCCCATTGTGTTCAATTGGCTCTATAATCCCATCTAACTTGGCTCCCAACCCTGTTCTTGGCCTATATCCATATTTCATCATCTCCCTCATGTCCATCTTAGATCTGTACGACGATTGCATTCCCAAATGTTGTTCAGTCTTCTCTTCCTCAGTAGTTTGCATGATTTTACAGCGTGGAAGGTGACTCCGTCTAGCCCCTCAATGAATGGGATAGCATACTCCAAATAGGCGGAGTGACCCTACTCGCCGTGGACCATGATCTCCTGGCATCCCCACTCGAATTTTATGCATTGGTGCAAGGTAGATGGCACGACCCCTGCCATATGTGTCCAGGGCCTGCCTAGCAGCAAATTATAAGAAGAGGAGATGTCCATCACTTGAAATAGCACTGGAAAGTCGACCGGCCTGATTTACAATGTTAGATGAATTTCCCCAAAAATATCCTTTTGCGAACCGTCAAAGGCCCTCACCCTTACGTGGCTTTCCTTGACCTCCCTCTAATGAATTCCCAACTCCCGCATGATGGAGAGCGGGGAAATGTTGACTCTTGATCCTCCATCTACCAGCACTGAAGATACCATCTTGTCCCCACATTTGACAGTGATGTGAAGAGCCTTGTTGTGACTTGCGCCTTTCACATGAAGTTCGTCTCCTCTGAAAGTGATCATGTTTGCTTCTACCATTTTCCCAATTATCCTGGACAATGCCTCGCTGGTGGTATTACTTGGTACACTTACTCCACTTAGAACTTTTAACAAAGCGTTCTCATGGCTATCAAAACTCATTAATAGATCCATGATGGATATCTGTGCTAGAGTTTTCTTTAACTGCTCTTCCACGGAATACTTTTTACTCGACATCCTTTTCCAAAACTCCGTGGCTTCTAGGTCTGTTATTTTTCTCATTGGAATTTTTTCTCTCCATTTATTTTCTCGATTGACCTCATCAGGGTCATAGCATCTTCCAGACCTAGTCATACCATGGGCTGCAGCAGAGTCTATCATTTTATCTTTTCCCTTTTGCTGATAGGTCCATGGGACGGTTTTGTATTCCCGATCTTCTTCACCCCGAGTAGCATTGGCAGGTTCATGCGGATAAGTTTGAACGGTCATTGTAGGCTTTAGTTGTACTATAATGATGGGGGCCTTTTAAGGAGGGATCCTTGCGGCTTCTGCATTCCCTATAGTGACAATAGTTCCCTTCAGGTCGTATTCTTTGTCTAATGTGACAGTGTTGACTCCCTGGTTTCAATGATTTGGTAATGGGTTGCAGTTCACATTAGGTGGTGCTGGAGTGCACAAGATGGCTCCGCTCTTGATAAGGGTTTCAATTTCATTTTTCATATTGAAACAGTCTTCAGTACCGTGCCCCGGTATATTGGAATGATACACCCATCTCTTAGTGGCATCAAAATATTTTGAGGGATGTTTAGGAACCCTTCTTCGATTGGGTGTATCAATCTTGCTCTTCTCAACCTTTCAAACAATTAGGCTAGAGGCTCAGCATTCAGGGCATAGGATCTGGGACCCCTTTCTTCAATTTTGGGATGAGGACGTGGTGCATACACATGTCGGTTTTGGTGAGTAGTGGTTTAGATAAGAGCATATGGTCGTTGTGGGTTTTGGTTGTTGTTGGCTTGAGGAGGGTTGTATTGTGGTTGAGGGTGGTAGTATGGTTGGGTATTATAGACTGGAAGTAAGTGGGTAGTGGTGAGTGGTTGGTTGGGGAGTACGAGTTGCTTCCATGAGATGGGTTAGTTTGATAGTAGGGGACGATTGTTGAGACCTCTTCTTTCTTTTTCTTCCCGCTACCGATTGATCCTGACTGGATGGCCTTGCTAGCCGCTTGCAGTTCTGCAATAGATTGCACTTTACCAGATTTTATGCCCTCTTCTAAGGAATCCCTATCTTAACCAGCTCGGAGAACTTTTGACCCATCATCCCCATCATCTTTTCAAAGTATATTCCCTCTTAGGCTCAGATGAAGTACTTGGTTAGTTCACTATCATCCAGCGGTGGTTATGTCCTGGCACCCTCTGTCCTCCACCATCGTACATATTCTTGAAACGACTCAGATGTTTTTTTCTACAGGTTCACCAGCGCGAACTGATCAGGAGTGATCTCTATATTGAATCGAAAATGGTTCATGAAGTCCTCCACCATATCTTGCCAAGTTCTCCAATTTTGCGAGTACTGTCGGGTATACCAGATGAGTGATTCTCCAGTTAGACTCCTTATAAATAATTTCATCCTCAGTTTCTTACTCCTCCCCACTCCAACCAACTTGTCGCAATATGCCCTCAGATATGCATGAGGGTCCCCTGTCCCATCGAATTTTGGAGGTTTGAACCCTATTGGCATATACACATCTGGGTAAATACACAGGTCATCATACACTAGGCTTTCACTTCCTCAGGCAACTTGGAGACTCTTCATTTGCTTTCTCAACATTTGCAACTGCTCAGATACCGACTCTTCTTCCTTACGACTGGCTTCTCTTTCCATCTTGGCGCATTTATTGATCTCATGTGGCTCCTTCATCGTGACGGGTGCTGTAAAGGTAGGTTCGATAATGGCATATACAGGAGAAATGTACCGCTCGTGAGTAGCAACATGTGCCACAGGTATGCTAATAGGTAGGTTCTATGATGTATGAGGGTATTATGGTATGTAAGGAGTGTGAATAGGGGGATTTGGTGGGTTTGCGGGGGTTACTGGAAGTATGACTTGAGTAGTGGGGTTTGAGGTTGGAGTGTTGTTGTTTTGGTGTGATATTGAAGGAAAATGATCTGGGAGTGAATCCAAAGAAGGGAATCTGGGTGGTTCAGGAAGTGTTGTCACGACTAGGTGCGCAAATTCTCTGATATGTTGTACCTCCTCCCTCAAGGATTCCATTTCTTGTGCCATCCTGGCCACATGCTCATCATTCCTAGTACTATCATTTTCCCCTGATCGCCCTGGGCTGTCGGCTACGACCAGAGCATGTTCAGTTGGGTCTTCTGCATCTGACATATTTCCCTTAGAATTGTATGGTGGCTCCGCCAGTTTTAGTCGACGCAAATCAACTTTCTTTTTGGGGGATTAATAATAAAGCAAAAGAAAATAAGAAACAAGAAAATAAAAAGAGCAAGAGTGAGTCTCTTCATTTTTATATGGGCAGAAAATAACATAGAGCAGGCAATTCGTGCATTATAAACTAGCGTGTTCCTAAATTCGCAGGGACCTCTCATTTCCAGAGGTAGGCCTAATTCGCAGATGTTTGACAGACATTTAGACTTGGCACATTTAGATCTGAAGCAATTTGTTTTCATTGATAATTTAGACTGATACAAGCAGGAACAAGGATTACATCATAGAGTTGCATGGGCTTAGACAACTTGCCCTTTGGAAAGTAAAAGAGAGAACTGGGGATAAAGGTACAAAGTAGGGAAATGAGGGGAAATCAACCAATTCTAATAACCATCCCCTGGGTCACTTCCTGTACCCTTCTCTTCTTCTGGCTCCTCTTCCTGATCCTCCTCCAGGTCTTCCTCAAACTCTTCTTCATCATCGTTGAATTCAGACTCCACTTATAGATATTCTTCTGGTTCTGTGCTTGACTTTATTTGGATGCATTCTACTACCCGATCATCCTCTTCAGTCGGTGGTAACATATGGTCAATGGATCTCGGGACCACCTGACGATGCATTGATGTGGTCACAAGATAATGTGGCAGGATCTCATGGTAAATCTACAAAGCAACCACCATATCCTCTAACCAATCTATACCCTCTCTGCTCAGGTGGGCCAGTTCTTCTTCTTCGTTAATCCAGATGTAGTACTCGGGGGTACACCCATGAATTTTGACCCTTAGGCATTGTTACGTAGTCCTTCCACTCTTTTTGCAGTTTCCTTATCTTGGGAATTGGATTCTGGCCGTTGTAGTCATCCTCGTATAGCGTCGTCCTTGTCCATAGAGGCACATCTTGGATCATCACAAATTGTCTGAGGACCCGCAGAGGTGAGTATGGTTGAATGCCTTCTAACCTGATTACCTCAATGAAGTACTTTTGGGGAGTCCACAAGATTTCCCTTCTACCTAACCAAGAGAGTTTCCAGTTGATCCATTCTCATGTCAGATTGGTCAATGTTTACCTCCATTCTTCTTGCCTATATGGAGAGATCCAGTGTCTCAGTCTTTCATTATGGTTGCGGATCATATTGCTGACATCCACGAAGTAGTCGATAGTAGCCTCCCGTTGGACGAAGTGTTCAGTAGCCCAAATCTAAAGCAGCAAGTTGCATCCTTTGAAAATATTGTATCCCCGTGCACATACGGATAAGGCTCTCAGCATCTCGGCTAACACCATCGGCATCAAAGTAGCTTGAAGATTGCCACGGAAGGTTGCCAGGACCACTAGTAATAGGTTGATATTGATACGACCCCTTCTCTGTGGGAAGACCAATAATCCCAATAGTGCCATTGCAAAAGTGATAGGCCTAAGACTCTCTCGTGTCGCCTGGTCTCATTGAAACTCCCTTGAATACCATTTGTAGCTTTCAAGGTGCCCAAACTTGTCGAACATTTGGTCGAGGCTCACCCATCCATCCTCGATACTTTTGAGACTTCTGCTATTGGTAAGACCTAGATCATCTAAGAACCGATAACCGAGCATAGTAACTGGCAGCACTGGCTTTCTTCCGTTGAATGGAAGCTCCGTAAAACTTGTGACTTCCTCCAACGTCGGTTCCAGCTCACAGTCGGCAAATTTGAACACCACTTTAGCTGGATCCCAAAATTCTATCAATAAGCGGGTGAGCACCCTGTCTGCTCGGATGTTCATCAATGCAGTTAATGCCCCTAGGTGCATCCGAACTTCATTTCCGTGCTCCCGATGAATATTCTTCCACCATTGTTTTAGCTTATGTGGTGCTCCCATTACCATGCTAATTTCAGGGATGTTCTGGTTGATTTCCATTTTCTGAGGTGGGTAGAAATAAATATTTGGGTAAGTGTTTGCTTCATATCTATAAGTGTCTTGTCAAGTTTGTTTGTCTTTCCACAGAAATTATGCCGTTGGGTGCATGACCCGTTGACATCAGGGTGGCTTTCCTAATTGTGTGTTGGTTCCAGGGACCAACTCACCTAAGGTTTATGCAGTATGACCTATACTTTTGAATTGGACCGAGGACTGCGAGAAGTTATGTCAGTTGACCTGACAAATCCATTCTCTGAAACTAGAGAGTTTTAAAAAGAAAGTTCGAAGGGGTGTAAAAGACAAACCTCACTTTCCATTATGTGTGATAGTATAAGGCCAAGACTTGATTGGAAGAGATGTGATGACAATATATATAGAACAGTAACAAACAAGGGTGTAGCAGCAATATAGCAAAGTAAGAAGATAATTGTAAGGAGCACATAAGGCATGTAAGTATGTAATTGCAATTTAGATCATAATCAAAGCAATGAACAAATAAATCTAGAAGCCAAATTAGTCTAAATCTACTAAGGTCAGAACCTAAGTGTGTATCCCCAGCAGAGTCGCCATGTTGTTGCACCCTATTTTGCGCTAGTCAAGATAAACTTCAACTTGTGGTTCCTCTGTTGTTGATAAAAGAGAGTCTCCACCTAATATTTAAAGGTATACTAGGGTACCTATTTAATTACTAAGTCATGGTATTTATTAGTCTACTAACCGGTGAGATTATGGGTAAGGGGTCTTGTTCTTCTAAGGGGAAGGTATTATGCACTCCTTAAAATCTACCTGAGGTAGCTCCATAGGTCTTAGACTAAGTTTGGGATCAAATATTTATAAAATACTTTGACCAGTGATAAGGAATGTTGCTTACAGTATACCTAACCTAAGTATGATATTGATAGAAAGAATGCGGGGTCCTAAAGGGATATGAGTTTATGAAGAGGTTCATAAGATATTTTAAAAGAGTCTTGAAATTGGTAAATAAGTGATCTAGATTTTATAAGTTTATAAAAGAGATTGAGTTATGAAAATACTTTTATTTGGAGGATTGTTATTTACATAACTCTAAAAGGATGTTATCCAAGAAAGTGAGCCTAAAATTACCTCAGATTCGGATGGTTTTCAAAAAAGATGTTATTTTACCGAAAATTCCTTAAGGGGGACAGTTCTTGAAGTTCTGATTTTTTTTTGAAAATGAAGCTGAGATCTGATTTTTCCTTTTGAAATAGAGTTGTTGTTTTGCTAAGTTCTGGATTTTAAAAATCTTTAAAGGAGAGAAAGGTGAGCGAAAAACATAATAATGTGCGAGCATATTATAATTAGTGAGTTAAGGATCTACTTCTAACTAATTTCCCTTTTAACTCCTATATTGTTTAAGGATTGCCTAAGTTTATATGATACTAAAGCATAAAAGAAAAGCATGTGATCTAATATATGAGTGTTATATACATGAGAAATACAACAACAATAAAGACATAACAAATACAACTAACATTAATTTTAAACTAACAGAAACAGTGAATTGCACTAACGAGATAGTAAATAACGATAAAGAGTTGAGGGAAAGAGGACTGTATTCTGTGATTGGGCCTCAAGAAGGTAGGCCTAGCAGTAAGGAAACGCGAATACAGTTGACTTTGGGCTCCTCGACGAAATGCAATAAGGCTGGAGCTGGGCCTGAGTTCATCAGGAACTCAGAGGCCCAAACAGATGTACATGTTAAAAGAATAAGAAAGTCATTAGACACATATTCAATATATTTAGCATATTCTAACTATAGATCATACTTTGATGTACATGACAAATACACAAACAGATAATTGAAGCAAGAATAAGATTAATATGGTAGAGGAAATTATATATTAATGTGATAGCTTTACTTAGAAAATAATTTACATTGGAAACTTTTCGTTGTTATTAAACACTAAACCCTTAAAGAACTGGATGCGTCAACGAATTAAGAGCTAAGGAGGGAGTCCCACTTAAGGTCGATGCTCCCTTTGGATCCCCCGACACTTCAAAGTTCCCAAGGGACTCAAGGCCCAGGAAAATGCTTGTGCCGAGGAGGACAGCCCAACCTAAAGTTGAATTCCGCTCCCAAATACCCTTAATCACTGACGACATATTTTTCTTACGGGTTTAAGTGCCAATGAGCTCCTTCCAATACAAACTAAATACTAAAATATTACTTACCACAAAATATATACTTCCTCTTAATGAAAATAATACAAGGGAATACATATTACTTTGATACTTAATAAGGAACACATATAAAGTTAATCTAATGGGGGGGCTGACTTCAGAATACATATAGATAAAAAGAAGTTTCATAATCATACTGTTGCAGGAATGAATCATTAAGGCACAACATATTCAAACAGGTAATAATAGCATTACTTGGAACCTTAAAGATCATCTATAAAGATTCAAACCAACATTCATGGTCAGCCTTTGTTACAGAGAGGTTATCAAGGTCATCAGGAATGGGATTAAACTCTCATCATGTTCAAAAATGGCACCCCTAAGGTCTCAATAGGGTCATGCTTCTAACAGTATTAGCAAGTCAATATGTTCAGATAATATCAACAAATGGACTTTATAAGGTTTGAGAGTCAAGTTCAACTTTAGGTTAACGATAAAGAGGAGGACTGAGCATAACTCAAGATAGAACATGGTGTTACAGAGTTAAGCAAAGATGCTTATAATATTTAATCAACTACACAAAGGTAGGGTGAGTGAGACAGTGACCTCATATAAGCAGGGGAACTTTGCACATTACATAACCAATTACAGAACCAAATCAACATGTTGGTAAAAAAGGAGATGGAAAACATTGCATCAAAACAAGTTCAAACTCAAACATAAATCTAGTTCAGCATATAGGTATGAAGGGATCATGCTTCAACACCTAAAATGGCCACTTGATTATAACATAGTGTCTAAGTCCTTTCTTCATGGCAGATAAATTAATAATAGATCCATGCAAACTTAACAAAATCAACAAGGGCTTAAAAGATTAATGACAGGGGTGTACTGCACATGTTTTGAATTACACGTGTATATAAAGATCTCAACTAATCATGGGGTCAAACAAACTTAGTTATGCAGCAATTACCAGTTGACTTTATCCAAACAAGATCATGACTTTCATGTGAAGAGGAAGATAGCTTAACTTTAGGAGAATATATATACAACAAAGATTCATGAGAATAGGACAGTTTGATGAAAATAAGATAATTTCCTACAAATGCATACAACAGTTGAGTGTGATCATGAAAAAGTAATAGTGACAACCTAGATATTACCCTCAAAGTTAGTAGATACAAATACAGAGAAGAAGAGCATCTAAACAATTGCATTCTTTCAACTTAGTTAAGTAATATAGACTCGTTAAACTTTTACATGTATACCAGTTAATATTACCAAATAATGAACACGATCATAAAAAAAATAGGATGTAGGGAATGACATGCAGAAGTGAAGATCACATCAGTATCATTAGTGAAGGGAAAACATGAACATATATGATTGGTTTAACAATGATAATAATGAAACAAAGTAAAGACTATAGTGGTAACTCAGAAACAGTTTAACAAACACAGGGAGAAAGGGAAGTATTTTGACATCTTAAGTTCAAACTTAAGGTTAAGAAGCAAGGGAATATAAGTCATCTTAGTTCAGGTTTCATTTCAGTCATAACTATCACGTGGTATACTCAGCTTCCAAAACTCAAAACAATATAGAAGTGCAATAAGACATAGATGAGTTTATTGCAAGTCACTAAGAACTATGAAGTTTGTATTGAACATAAACATATAAGAATTTAGGCATGGAGACTGTAAATCAGAACAAAGATCAACAATTATCAAGGACTTAATCGATTATCACTTTAAAGAATCATAACAGAACAAGTTGACCATAAAAGGTCGTCAAACTAACAAAGCATAAATATCAAACATGTCAAACACATACAGAATAATTATAATCTACAGAACTTAACTTGACATATCTAAATCATTTAGATAGATGAACAAAAAGAAAAAGGGAGAGAAATATGCTGACCTTCTTAAGGGCATCAGACCAAACAAATTCTTTTTGTTCCTCAAGATCCCAGAATCTTAGAGCTTGAACTAGCAAAAAAACTCGACAAAAGAGAGGGAAAGCAGTAAGAGAACTACGACTAGAAATCCTAATTTTCTTAGTATTTTCTTTTTGTGTGCTTAGTGTGTTCGTATCTATGTATGTCCTTTCGTGTTAGGTTGTTGTAGATGAGAACATTAAAGGTCCTATTAATAGTACCATTTAAGGCTCTAAGGTTTAACAGATTCAAAATCGTGACTGGAATGCGACAAATGGTAGATGATGTGAGCATAATTGGGTAAAATCAGAGAGAAGAAAGGGGAAATCAGTGTCGATTTTACCTGAGTGTGAGAGATATGAGAGGCTGAACGTTGAAGCATAAGAAACCATCAGTCAGAACCCCAATACCCAGAGGTTATTGCATTTGACCTCTAGGTGTCGAATATCAATGATGAAGCCAGCTAACGTCTCATTCTTGCTTCAATTTGAAAGGACGAAAGAAGAAATATAGCGAGTTGAAGTTTCATCTTTTAGTCTGACTTCATCGATTAAGGATTTTGAAATTAAATGGTGAAAATGAAAAGAATGACGAGATCAGGAGTACATGAACAAAATGAACAACCATGCATGCCATGGATTTGAAATGTCAATTGTGATTTGAGGTTTCATTTCTAGGGTTTGGGTTTGGATTTGGGAGATTTGAATTTTGATAATGAAACATGCAAATATTAAGCGAGAATCGTGGATATGGGAGACAAATGAGATGATTTGAAGTTACTTTCACGACTTTACACTAATTTGTTCAAGGTCTGTTGATTGATAGTGTTGGGGCAGACGAGAGAAAAGAGAGAAGAATGGGAAAGAAGGGCGGTTGGGCAGGTGACAAATGATTTAGGGTGTCTGGGGTATTGGGGCGTCTCTAAGGATAAAGTCAAGGGAAGGGATCTGGGCCATTGGATTGTTTGATCAATGACCCTGATAAATCGAGGTGTTACGTATTTAAGAAAATCAATTCCGAAAAAATACGGGGACCGTTGGACCTGTGTGATCCAACGGCTGAGATAATGTCTAATACTAGGTCGAGATTAAATGGAAAATAGGGATAATTTGTGGCCGTTGATAATTTGAATCAACAGTTCAGATTGCTTGTGTTTGTTTTGTGAATGGGAATAGAGAGTGACGTGGCGTGACCTGGTTGGTTCGTAAGGAGAGGAATGGATTGCCAACTTGGATTGAGATGGGGCCTTTGGACTGGGTCAGGTCCGGATTGGGCTTGGTATTTGGGCTGGTTTTGATTTAATGAATAGCCACTTCATTTTTAATGAAAAAAGTGCAATTGTAACCTTTTAGTTTTTAACCCTCTTAAAATTAATTTAAATAAGCTTAACAATTTCAATAAAATATGGTAAAATTATAATTACTATATGTTACTAATTATTTTAATTAATTATCTATAAATAACACATATTTCGAATTATAGCACTAATTTTAAAATATTAACATAGTAACCTAATTCATTGAAAATTAAGGAGTAATTGTTTCAAATTATAAAACCTATGTAATGTATATACAAAAGATATTTTAAAATAGTAAATACATTTGTAATTACACAATATCAGTACTACATGATTAATTTTAAAATTATTACTTAATTAATTTATAAAATAGATATTCATTAATAGAAAATACTTCAAAAGTATTTATCGTAAATTGTTAAGCGTGAATAAATTAATTTTAAAAGGGAGGGTCAAAATTGGCCGTCAACATGTTCCCAGCAGAGTGATTTCATATTTGAAGGCCCAACGGATGGTTGGGATGGGGTGTTTGTCTTATTTGGCCTTTGTGAGGGATATTAGTGCTGATACTCCTACTATTGATTATTTTCCGGTAGTGGAAGACTTTCCGGATTTATTTCCTGCACAACTGCCGGGCATGCCACCCAACAGGGTTATTGATTTTGGTATTGACTTGGTGTCAGGCACTCAACCCATTTCTATCCCTCCATATTGCATGGCACCAACAGAGTTGAAGGAACTGAAAGAGCAGCTTCAGGAACTTCTTCATAAGGGGTTTATTAGGCCTAGTGTGTCGTCTTTGGGTTCACCGGTTCTGTTTTTTAAAGACGAAGGATGGTAGTATGAGGATGCGCATCGACTATAGGCAGTTGAACAAAGTTACAATCAATAACAAGTATCCTTTGCCGCGTATTGATGATCTATTTGACCAGCTTCTGGGAGCAAGGGTGTTCTCTAAGATCGATTTGAAGTCTCGGTATCACCAGTTGAAGATTCGGGACTCGGATATTTTGAAGATGGGGTATAACCAGTTGAAGATTCGGGACTCGGATATTCTGAAGACGGCATTCAGAACACTCTATGGTCACTATGAGTTCCTTGTGATGTCTTACGGGCTAACCAACGCCCCAGCATCATTCATGCATCTGATGAACAGTGTATTTCAGCCATATCTCAACTCGTTCGTCATAGTATTTATTGATGATATTCTGGTGTACTCACGTAGCCAGGAGGAGCATGCACAACATTTGAGGGTTATACTACAACGGCTGAGGGAGGAGAATCTTTATGCCAAGTTCTCCAAGTGCGAGTTTTGGCTTAGTTCGGTGGCGTTCTTGGGGCACGTGGTGTCCACTGAGGGAATTAAGGTGGATCCAGACAAGATAGAAGATTCGGATCTTTCTCAGCTTGGCCGGATATTATCATCTATTACAGCGCCTTTGACCAAATTGACCCAGAAGGGTGCTCTATTCAGGTGGTCAGATGAGTGAGAGGAGAGCTTTTAGAAGCTCAAGACTGCCTTGACCACCGCTCCAGTTCTAGTGTTGCCTTCAGCTTCTGGCTCTTATACATTGTATTGTGATGCTTCTCGGATTAGTATTAGGTGTGTCTTGATGTAGGAGGGTAGAGTGATTGCTTATGATTCACGTCAATTGAAGCCTCACTAGAAGAACTAACATGTTCATGATTTGGAGTTCGCAGACATCGTTCGTGCATTGAAGATTTGCAGGCATTATATCTATGGTCTGTCTTATGAGGTATTTACAGATCATCAGAGTCCCAAGCACGTGTTCAAAGAAAAGATCTAAATTTGAGACAGCGGAGATGATTGAAGTTGTTAAAGGACTATGATATTTCTATTATGTATCATTCCGTGAAGGCCAATGTGGTGGCAGATGACTTGAGTAGGAAGGCAGTGAGTATGGGTAGCCTTGGATTTATTCATGCTGGTGAGAGACCGCTTGCAGCTGATGTTCAAACCTTGGCCAACCAGTTAGTAAGATTAGATGTTTCGGAGCCTAGTCGGGTTCTAGCTTGTGTGGTTTATCGGTCATCCTTATATGATTGCATCAGAGAGTGCGAGTATGATTATTCCCATTTTCTTGTCCTGAAGGAAATGGTTCAGCATGGTGATGCCAAGGATGTTACTATTGGGGATGATGGGGTGTTGAGGATGCAGGGTCGGATTTGTGTGCCTAATGTTGATGGGCTACGTGAGTTGATTCTTGAGGAGGCCCACAGTTCGCGGTATTCCATTCATCTAGGTGTCGCGATGTAACAACCCGGCCGGTCGTGTCGAGAGTCATAGCCCTGTTTCCTCCATTTCTGTTTCTTTATGTGTTATTTAGCCATATTGTGTTGTATCGAGTTGGTTGGCTCGGGTCTGAAGTGGTTTCGGAGTGGAATGAGACACGTAGTCTCTTATTTAGAACCTTAAGTTAAAAAAGTCAATTGGATATTGACTTATGTGTAAAAAATCTCGGATTTGAATTTTGATGGTTACATTAGCTGCGTTAGGTGATTTTGGACTTAGGAGTGCATCCGAGATGTGATTTGGAGGCCCGTAGTAGAATTAAGCTTGAATTGGCGAAAGTTCAAAATTTGGCAATTTTAGTCGGCAGTGGAAAATTTGATATCGGGGTCAGAATGGAATTCCAAAAGTTAGAGTAGGTTTGCAGTGTCATTTGTGACGTGTGTGCAACGTTTGAGGTCATTCGAACGTGGTTTGGTTGGTTTCGGCATCGGTTGTCGAATTTGGAAGTTTAGATGTTCTTAGGCTTGAATTCGAGGATAATTTGGTGATTTGATATTGTTTTGAGTGATTCGAAGGTTCGACTAAGTTTGTATGTTGATATATGACCTTTTGGTTTTTTTGGTTTAGGTCCTGAGGGCCTCGGGGTGATTCTGGGTGGTTAACTGAATTGTTGAAGTTGGAAAATACAGCTGAAACTGCTGCTACTGATATTTTCGCACCTGCGGAAGGAGGAATCGCAGGTGCGAGGTCGTAGGTGCGTTTGGGGTAGCCACAGATGCGAAAATGGAAGGCCAAGGCTGCGAATGCAGGTGCGAAGGATTTGCCGCATCTGCGAGCCCGTAGGTGCGAGGCCTTGAGCGCAGATGCGAAAAGGAAGATTCTAGCCGGTTCCACAGAAGCGGAAGTGTTGCACAGGTGCGCGCTCGCAGGTGCGGAACCTGGGGCGCAGGTACAAAATTTGGGGACTTAAGTGGTTCTCGTAGGTGCGAGGATTCGACCGTAGGTGCGGTTCCGCAGGAGCGGACATTTGGCCGCAGGTGCGAATGTGCTGGGCAGAAAAGCCCCAGCTCGTGGTTTTGTCTTCATTTTTTCAATTTTTGGATTTGAGAAACTCGGGAGAGAGGCGATATTTTGAAGGTTTTCAAGGAGAAACGTTGGTGTAAGTGATCCTAACCCATAATGGTATAAATTTCGTGAATCTATAGTTTTGTTCATCATTAATTAGTAGGATTTTAGAGTGAAAATGAGGGGTTAGGGCTTGGGATTTTTGAAGAGTAATTTAAGGATTTGATGGACTAAATGATGTCGGATTTTGATAAATTTCATATGTATGGACTCGTGAGTGAATGGGCTTTCTAGTTTTGTAAATGTTGTCGGATTTCGAGACGTGGGCCCGGGGAGCCGAGTTTGAGCCAATTTCGTGTTTTGGGCTAATTTGATAGTTTTTCTTGTGGAATTCATTCCATTAGCATATATTGATGGTATTGTACTGATTGTGAATAGATTCAGAGCATTTAGAGGCCGCGTCGAGAGGAAAGAGCATTGCGGGGTTGATATTTGACCGGTTTGAGGTAAGTAACGATTGTAAATATAGTCCTGAGGGTATGAGACACTGGATTTACGTATTATTTTACTATTTTGAAGTGACACACATGCTAGGTGATGGGCATGTGGGCGTGCACTATTGGCGATTGTGACTTGGTCTGTCCCGTAGCAACTGTGAAGTTGCATATTTTGTTGAGACTATATGATACTTACATGATTTAGAAAGAGTTTCTGTAAATTGGGCTGAATGCCATATTTTGGGCCTTGTGCTGGTGTTGTTTGGACCCTTAGGGGCCTTTTCTTACTATCCTCTCACTACTTTCGATTGGAAATCTATACTCAGTCATGGTTATACTTGTTTACTGCATAACTCAGTTTTATGACTCTATTGTGATGCATATAAATGTTGTTTTGGGCTGAATGCCCTGTTTTTACTGGAATGCCCGAGTGGCTTGAGAGGTTTATAACTGATTGAGGCCGAGGGCCTGATTTGTGAGTATATTTATGGGATCGGGCTGCACGCCGTAGCATGTTCGATAAAGGTCGAGGGCCTGAGTGATTTATGCCATGATTTGGCTTGATATAGCGCTTGGGCAGAAGGAGCCCCTCCGGGGTCTGTACACACTCCCAGTGAGCGCAGGTACCTACTGAGTGCGAGTGCCGAGTGCCGATTGCTGAGTGACTGTGAGGCATGAGTGATTGTGAGGTATGCTCGAGTGGTAAGAGTGATTGTGAGGTATGCCCGAGAGGTAAGAGTGATTATGAGGTACGCCCGAGTTGCACGAGTGACTGTGAGGTTTGCCCGAGGGGCTGTATATGAGTGATGCTTTGCCCGAGGGGCTGTTTATGATTTCATTATTTTTGCTCACTTGTGCATTTTTTCTTTGTTTGAAAACTGTTGAAAAATATCTTTAAATGAATTTTACTGGAACTGGGTTTAAATGAGATGGTTTGATTCAAAACCTGATTTTTAAAGCATGTGTTATTTTACTGATTTCATAATATGAATGTTATATGCCTTATTGCTCGTCACTACTGCTCAGTTTTTATTTATTGTTGTTACTTACTAAGTTGGCATACTCACGTTACTCCCTGCACCTTGTGTGCAGATCCAGGTGTAGCTGGACACGGTAGCGGTTGTTGAATGTTCTAGTTGCAGATTTTCTTGGAGATAGCAAGGTAGCTGTTTGGCGATCGCAGCCCCTNAGAGATAGCAAGGTAGGTGCTTGGCGATCGCAGCCCCTGCTCTTCTCCCTCTTATCTTCCTTTAGTTGTATTTAGCTATTTTCCAGGTTGAGTTAGCTTTGATATTGTTAGGCAGATTGTAGTAGATGCTCATGACTAGTGACACCCCGATGTCGGGCTTTTCTTTTACGCACTTTTGTTTTGATTTGAACTCCTTTACGAAGGTTTTTACGCTAAATAGCCTTGAAATTTATCTTTGAAATAAAAATATCGGTTTGTTTAGAAATGAGTCGGCTTGCCTAGTCCCACGATAGGCGCCATCACGACAGGGTTAATTTGGGTCGTGATAGATTGGTATCAGAGCCTAGGTTACATAGTGTCATGACCCAACTGGAGGGTCATGACTAGCACTCGGGCCATACTTGCCGAGCACCAACGTACATTTTATCTAACCTTCCTTATTATCTTTAAGGGCCGACAAGATCAATATAAATAGTAGACATAGATCATGAACATCCAACAACGAAAGATAATGTCATGAACATACATAACATGGCACGAAAAGACTGTCAAGAAACTATATATAAGGTACGAGCTACCATGATGCCATGAAAGACTATACAACAAAAATCAGCCGACAAGGCATTCTAAACCATACATGAGTCGATACCTATCTATGAGCCTCTAAAGGAACATAAGTGCTACAACATTGCCGGAATAGGGCCCTGACATACCC
>AWOL01S0142062.1:3759-21115 GCA_000715115.1 Nicotiana otophora
GGAATGGAGTTCTGGCGGTTCTGTTAGCTCTGTTGGGTGATTTTGAACTTAGTAGCGTGTCCGGGTGGTGAATTTGAGGTCTGTAGCTGATTTAGGCTTGAAATGGTGAAAGTCAAATTTTCGAAGATTTTGACCGAAAGTGGACTTTTTGATATAGGGGTCGGAATGCGATTCCAAGAGTCGGAACAGCTCCGTTATGTTATTTGGGACTTACTTGCAGAATTTGACGTCATTCCGGGTTGGTTTGATTGGTTTCGGCACTAGTTTTCGAAGTTGGAAGTTTTGGAAGTTCATAAGTTATTCATGGTGCGATTGGTATTTTCGGCATTGTTTGATGTGATTTGAGACCTCAAGCGAGTCCTTGTTAGGTTGCGGAACTTGTTTATGTGTTTAGACGGGGTCCCGGGGGCCTCGGGTGTGTTTCGGATGGGCTACGGGCCAATTTCTTCTATTTTTGGACTGCTGGTTTCCTTAATCGCGTTCGCGTCCCTTCTTCTGCGTTCGCGTAGTGCAATTTGTGGCGAATGAATTATTTTTCTTCACATTCACATGATTCTATTCGCGATCGCGAAGGTCTACCTTTCCCTTCTTCGTGTTCGCACCCGTCTCTTTGCGTTCGCGTAGCTCAGTTCCTGGGCCATCAATTTCCTTATTCGCGATCGCATATGTTTGTTCGCGATCGCGTAGCACTAATTCCGGGCAGTAATTATTTCTTTTCCATGTTCGCGAGCTTGTCTTCGCGTTCGTGCAGCACTTCTTGGCAGCCTCATTGTTTCTTCTTCACGATCGCATTATTTCTTCCGCGATCGCGATGTACAAATATCTGGGCAGAATATAAAGTTCTCTATTCCGAGGGTTAGCCATGTTTAACATTTTTGGAGTTCTAGAGCTCGGTTTTGAGCGATTCTTTGCGGGATTTTCAAGAAAATCGATTGGTTAAGTGTTCTTCACCTAGCATTTATTATATTCCATGATCTTATCTTTATTTTTATCATTTCATTAGTGTTTTTGAATGTGGAAAATGGGGATTTTTGAAGAAAGTTTTCAAAATGAAAAATCATGATTTGAGGGAAGAAATGGTATCAGAATTTGATAATTTTAGTATGGTTGAACTCATATTGGAATGAGTGTTCGGGTTTTATGAAATTTGTCGGGTTCCGAGGTGCGGGCCCGGGGGTTGACTTTTGGGTCGATTTTTAGATTTTGATAAAGATTGAGTCTTTATGATCCGGAATAGTTTCTTATGAGTTTTATTTGGGCTTTGAAGTTTTTGATTAGATTTGAGCCGTCCGGAGGCCATTTCACCGAGAAGTTCATTTTTGAGTATCGGTCTGTCTTCTTTGAGGTAAGTATCTTGCCTAACTTCGTGTGGGGGAACTATCCCTTAGGATTTGAGTCTTCTATGCATGTAGTCCGCGTACGCGAGGTGACGAGTACATGCTCGGACTTATTTGTGGAAAGTTGGCCTTTTAGGGTTCTTAAGTTCTTGTATTTACTGAATATGCAACGGAATTAGAGTTATTTGCTTCATGATCCACTCTTGTTATTTATTTGATTCATTTGTGCCTTAACTGAAATTGTTATCTCTTCTATTGGCATGTTATCTTTCCCCTAACTGCTTGTCTTTAATTGAAATTATTACTATCTCTTCTGTAATTGTTCAGCCTTAATTGAGGTTATGGTTACCTTTCCGCCGCCTCTTCTTCGCTGAAATTGTTGTATCTCTTTCCTATTGCCCAACCTTAAAAGAAGTTAGATATCCTATATTTTGGTTGACTTGTCCGTATTTAGAATTATTCGACTTGTGTTACCTTCCTCGTTGTGGAACAGTATATTGTGGACCATTGTTACATAGTATTTCCTTTGTTGTTGAGATGTTCTTATTATGACTAGCATTACCTTATTTTGGCTACTCCTTGTGAATTAATTCCTCCGTTCCTTCGAGTTCTAAAATTTCTTAGTTGATTTATTTGTCGTACCCTTGTATTAGTGTTATTGTTGTTGTTATACTTGTTGTTCTTGCATATTTACTTTGGGACTACGAGGCGGTACCTTGAGAGACCCCCCCTGTCTTGCATATTTACTTTTGGGACTACGAGGCGGTACCTCGGGAGATCCCCCTGTCTTGTATATTTACTTTTGGGACTACTAGGCAGTACCTCGGGAGATCCCCTGTTTAGCATTTACTTTTGGGACTACGAGACGGTATCTCGGGAGTGCCCTTTGTTGATATTTCTTTGTTATAGGGTTACACGAGGTTTCTGTCGTGCTATTGTTACTATTGATATTTGCACATGCGGCGTGACAAGGCGGAATATATATGTGGGTTGCGCATGTGGCGAGACAAGGTGGGAACACTATTATGCACGTGTGGCGAGACAAAGTGGGCATTTACTTTACTAGTGCACACGTGGTGAGACAAGGTGGGCTATGTCAGGGATTGATTTGTGATGACTTGTGATGGCGTGAGGGCATTTTGTTGTTGATGTTTGTGTAGTGGTACACTTACCTGTGTGGGCTTTATCTTGTGGAAAGCTGTGAGAAAATATTCTACGTGCTGTCCATTTCCTTTCCTATACTTACTAGCTGGCATGAACTATGTTAGAACACTTGCACAAACATACACGTAGTTGAACACTCTTATCGGGTCAGATGTTTTCTTGATATTGTTGTGTTTAGATGCACACCCTTGTTTACTTGCCTTCTATGTGAGAATGGCTCTATTTGGCACGTGAGTCGTCAGTGTGGTTATGAAGTGTAATGAGGGCATAGGATGCCAGGTGTTAGGGTTCAGGTATTGGGATCCGTGAGATGTGAATAGTATGAAGTTCGGTACATCGTGGAGTTTAGTGGCTAAGACCTGGTGTGAAAGTGGTTGTTTTCATCTAGTTGCTACTGCCCTTCTTTTAATTGTGTTCATCGAATTTAGGTTGTGTTTTTGTTCGTTCTTCTATGTCATTATTATGGTGTTCTGCTGATAGTTGTTGTATCCCTTTATTATTAAATTTACCGTATTAATTGCTACTTCGCGTAGTCTTTATGTAGATATCATACTCTGTTGTTTCTATACTTATACTTTTTCAGGTTATTTAGTCCAGTGGTGTCTTCATTGTTCCTCGTCACTACTCTACTGAGGTTAGTCTTGATACTTACTGGGTACCGCCGTGGTGTACTCATACTACACTTCTGCATATTTTTGTGTAGATCTAGGCATTTTTGAAGTCAGTTGATCATTAGCTAGCTGTGCGAATTGTTGCTGTGGAGACTCAAGGTAAATCTGTTGCGCGTTCACAGGCTTCGGAGTCACCTTCTGATTTGTATTCACACTATTTACTTTACTTCAAACAGTTGTATTTAGAAAATTATAATAAACTCTGTAGAGCTTATGACTTGTACTACCAATTTTGAAAATTATAAATTTTATAGAGATTTTCATTTCAAAGATTGTTAGATATTATTTAATTATTGTTGTTATTCAGTAAATGTTATGCTTACCTAGTCCCTAAAACTAGGTGCTATCACGATACCCAACAGAGGGAAAATTGGGTCGTGATATTTTTTTTATAAATTTTTCCAGGTTCTCTGGGGTGTTGCATTAATAGAAAAAGATAGTGATCTTTCATACAACACAAGGGTAAAGATTATCCTTCAAAAAAGGCATCGCTGGCGACAAAAATACAAGTGCACCTGCCCTTAAAATGCAAGAATACTAGCTAATAAAAAAGTTCGCCTTGTCATATTTGGTTCTAATACTCGAAATTTGACTTTTATCCATTTTAAAAGGACCCTTAACTCCTTTAGGTAGTTGCTGATTTGAGAAGTAGAAAGTTCCATCTTGAGACTTGACAACCATTTTTGCTAACCAATCTGCTAATTGGTTGGCCTCCGTGTAACAATGCTTAATATAAGCATTAGCATTATGGAGTAGTTGATTGGTCTTGTCAGCAATTTGGCTCATTCTAAGGTTACTTGCCTTTTTCTCCCTTAGCATTTATGTAATCAAAGTTGAGTCCAACTCTAAAGTGAAGGTTATAAAGCAATTTTGTATACACCAATTCACTCGAAACCATGTTGCATAGGCTTCTACCAAATTGTGATTGTTGCATTTGTATGAGAATGAAAATTCCATAACAATGTCACCCTTATCATCCCTCAAAGCACCACCCAAACCAGTTTTACTTTTTTTGTTTTATAAAGCTACCATCGGTGTTTAGCTTGAGGCCACCTTGCTCTGGTGTTTCCCAATAGACAACAGTAGTTCTTGGAATTGGATGAATCCTTGTTAGAGTTTCACATAATCTACTCCAAGTCATTGTAAGATTACAATTTGGATAAGCTTTCTTGGTTGCTGCCTCCACGATCCAACAGACACGTTGCTTCAATTTGTAAGAGCTAAACCTTTTCTGATTTCCATACCTGCAAGCACAATATTCACCCAACATATAATTATAGGAGTAATATGAAGCACCAATTTATGAATATAGTTAACATAGCTAGTTTGCCACCAAGTGTCTAACACATATATAATAGGATGGGGGTGATAACTAATGCCAAGAGGGTAGCCAAAAGGTTTTCATACATAACTCGCAGCTTATCCTTCCATGAAGATATGATGCATAGTTTCATTATTCTGAGTAACATAACAGTTACACCTAGAAATTAGAGGCTTAGCAAACTTAGCAATAATGTCATCAAATGGAAGTTTGCCTCTCCATAATCTCCAAACTAAAAAAGACATTTTAAAAGGATACAAGAATGCCATACCTTACTCAAAAATTGATGTTTTGGTCCAGAAGTTCTTACCAGATCCTGTGAGCACTTAATTTTTGAATATATTTAAAATATTTACCACTTTTTTCTTAGTATTTAAATAGTTTTAAGTTTAATTTTAATATTTTAGATTTCAATCAAGAAAATATAAAAAATAATAAGATGAAAAGCAAAAAGGAAAGAATCAAGATAAGAAAAGAATGAATTTGTTATGAAGTTAGACTAACGTTTCTTAGTAAAAAGAAAGTTACTTCTACTCTTTATAGGTGGACCCCTCACAAATGGACAAAATAGGTTACAATTCGCCTGCACATGGACTGCGGACCACACGTTTTCTCTGAGGGATTTTTCTTATTCTCTATGCACAACACACACTTTTTGACTCAAAACAAACAATGCACAACACACACTTTTTGACTCATGTTGTCCAATTCATACCCCAAAAATACTCTATAAAAAATACACACTCATTTCCACACCAAAGGGACCGACCCCATTCCCTCTATTTTCTTTCTTCAAAAAGAGCTTTATCACCCAAAAGTTGTGGGTTCCTTCTCCAAAAAAAAAAAGATGAGTGGCCCTAGCTTCTAAAAAATCAGCACCTAAAACCCACCCCAAAAAGTCATAGCAAAATCAGCTGCTAAAACAGCCAAAAAAGAATAGCAAAAATCAACTGCAAAATCAGCTACAAAACAACCACCAAACTTCCCAAAACCAACCGCGAAATCCACTAAATAGCAGCTGAAACTTACCCCAAACACCACCAACAGGAGGTTGCTGTTGAGGTCATCATCGAGGTTTTCGGTCAGAGGTACTTGTTCGTAGTTTTCTGTCTTCAAGATTGGTTGGTGCGCTCTCTCTGTAATTCGACGCTTGAAATTTTTTATTAATACAGAGAAGAAAGTTTTACTCCACTAAAGGTTCGCTACATCCTACATTTTCTGTCTAAATAAATATTTTAAGCTCTTGTTTAGTTCTTCTGTGCGAATGATATATGTTTCCATGCCACGAGTTATTATATTGTTTATGTAATTTCTTAATACTTTAGATTAATGATTTAGATTTCTTTTTGTCTGATTCAAGGCAACTGATTGATAAATTACTTAGATAAGATTTTTTATAAATTGTAGTAAGTTTTAATCTTCTTAAAAAGATTGAATAATGAAGATTTTATAACCGGCAAGTGGGTTATTAGACAAGATCATTGGGCCATTGGGATTGTTGGATATGTTGTTAAAGGGTTGGTGTTGAGCTAACATTTGTCATGATAATAATTAGACTGTAGGAGCGGTTAGGACTAATTGGACCAGGTAGATTTCTTCAAAAGGGTGCATTTGAGCTTTAATTTCCTTTGAAATATTCACTGGCCCATTAACTTAATAACTAGAGTACATAACGTCTTCCACAATAATTATTTATCCATAATCAATGATCTTACAATAATCTCAAAATTAGTTTAGAAAAACAATTATTCTTAATAATCGCTAGTATGTTTTAGGCGCGTATTAATAAATAAATTATCGTGATTATGTACACGTTCGCGTGACATAGTTATAATTTTCAAAATTAAAATTGTAGTATGTGTTCACGCAACTTTGGGCAAAACAATCTTTGTATAATAAAATATTATTAATTATGTACACATACGCATGACATAATTTTGGCACAATAAACAAAACATACGTGATTCATTTCAAAGATAATCCCATATTTTAATGATTAAAAGTATATAGATAAAACATGGAAACCAATAAATCACATTTTATTCAAAATTAATTCAAGCCAAGTTGTAGTCAATAAAGCGACCGTGCTAGAACCACGGGACTCGGAAAATGCCTTATACTTTCTCCCCGGTCAACAAAATTCCTTACCCGGACTTTATTGTTACAGACCAATAATAAAAGAGTCAAATCTTCTTTTGAATAGGGATTCAAATAAAAGGTGACTTGGAACACCGGCAAAAATTGATTTCAAGTGGCGACTCTGTAAATAAAATAATCCCTACTCAAGTTGTCACTTTAATTGGAAAAACACTTTAACCTACAATCCATAATATGCATAACATACATATCTTTTGGGGGTCAAAAATGGGTGTGACAGCTCTGGCAACTCTGCTGGGGACCTTCAAGAATTCGAGCTTGTACATTGACTTTATTTGGCTTTGTTAATTTGTGTATATATTGTGATTTATTTGGGCCTAATGTACCATTTGTCCATTTTTACCGCTTTGATATTGATAAACTGTACATATAAATTGTCTTCTCACGCACCCCCTCTGAGTCTTCTGAATATAAACTTGGGAATGCGGATACACACCCGTTCTTTTTAGAGATAAAGCCGGTGGGCTTGGGCTCCCAGGTGTATTATCCACCCATGTTTAAGAACGGAGAGGGTTCAGTAGTTAAGCCAGAGAAGTATTGCTCCTGGTACGCTACCCCTTCCCAACTCGAGTTGTCTGCTCGTTTTATGGCCAGTTTAAATACACCTCATCCCCTAGGATTTTTAAAACCTAGAAGAACAAGACACATGCCTGGTTATCCCTAATATGATCGCTTTGTTGCATCATGTGCATTGGACTTAGCGAAACTTGGCATAAGGGGCGGGTCCGTATAAGACATGTATTCTTTTTGAGACCATCATGTTCACTTATGTGCTACTTGTTGCATCATTTGGAATGCTTGCATGCATTGTTGACTGGCTTTAGAAAATTAGTTGAGCGGAATTGAAAAACAATTATTCTCCTAGTTTAGTACAAATAATCCGTTTTTACTATAAAACAAAATTGAAAAAAAATAAAAAATGGTCAAAATCTATCAAGTCTTGGACCGAACAACGCAGATCTTACTCTCACCGAATGTGAGATACGTAGGCAAACCTCATCGGTTCCGACCCCAATTTTTTAAAAAAAAACAAATCCAAAAATACTTTACCTTTCTTTAATTCTTTCTTAGAATTCTTTCCTCAGAAAATTCAAAATATATAAAAAAAATTCAAAATCCAAAAATATTTTCTTTATTTTTAAAGAATTTTTCTTTAAAAATTTTCCCCCAAAAAATAAAAATCAAAATTCAAAAATATTTTCCTTGTTAGGAGCTTTCTTGGTCTGTTTTGTATATGAAAAAATATAAAGGAAAAAAAAGAGTTAGTTTTTTTACTTTATTCTTGATCTTCCTGAACTACGCAAGATCTGATTCATGTTCCCACATGATACGTAGGCAACCCACATCAGGTTTGATCGAATGATTTTGAAAAAAAAGTGAAAAAAGGAAAAAATAGAAAAAGAAAAAGAAAAAGAAAAAAAAGAGAAGAAGAGTGTGTTCATTCTAACACGCTTGTTATTTTGGAATAAAAGCTAGTTAAAGGTGGTCGGTTTGTTGGTTTACAATGGTGAATCACGAAAACAATCCAGGATCACTCTATCATCTTCTCAACCAAGGGAATAAGCATCGCTACTGTTAATCCAACTAAGGTCAGGAAAAGGCAAGTACACAGTTTGGTGGTGAAAAATAGAAGCAAATGTTGGTTAACTTTTACCAGGTTTGAGCAGCAGGAAATGCTTTGTGTGAGGCCATCTGTGAGGATAGGGAGATATGATAATTCTTTCAAGTCCTTGAAAAATTAGTTATTGTGAAAATTCTCATGCCGTCAGTCTTGAAATCCGATAGCCAATATCGGGAATGATTCGGTCGTAAGGTCAAAATTCATGTGCTGAATCCAAAGAAATCAAAATTGGTTGACTGTCGTAGTAGTGCTGATGTGCAAGTCCGTGGCTAAGATGTCGCTTGGTAATTGGAAAGTCACTCCTCTTTAACAAGGAGGAGTCTTGGTAGCTTATTTTGTTGTCTTTTCTGTTATCTGGGTTATCCAGGGTTGTAACCCAGATTTTAGTTTGTTTGTCTTGTCGTCAAATCCTTCCATCCATTATTCAATGAAATAGAGTTCGTCCTCTTGTGTCTTTCTATGCTTAGTTCTTTCACCACTAGTTCTAGTGACATGACATGTATGCAGAATTTTTGGCCAGATCTTAGAAAATTGATTTAGTCTAAGACACTTTAGAATATGAATAAAGAATCGAAACACTTTGGAATTAAGCTCGAGTAAAATTCACGTGGAACTAGAATAGTCTTACCGGTGGAGGTTAATGATCTTTACCTTCAAATCATTGTGAGGGTCGAGTTTGAGGAAGAATAAATTGAAGTTTGGTGGAAAGTTTGACATTAATGGATGGAAAGTGTCTTTCGTCCACGACACACCANATGTCCTACTTGTTGCATCATTTGGAATGCTTGCATGCATTGTTGACTGGCTTTAGAAAATTAGTTGAGCGGAATTAAAAAAACATTATTCTCCTAGTTTAGTACAAATAATCCGTTTTTACTATAAAACAAAATTGAAAAAAAAATAAAAAATGGTCAAAATCTATCAAGTCTTGGACCGAACAACGCTGATCTTATTCTTACCGAATGTAAGATACGTAGGCAAACCTCATCGGTTCCGACCCCAATTTTCAAAAAAACAAAAAATCCAAAAATACTTTCCCTTTCTTTAATTCTTTCTTAGAATTCTTTCCTTAGAAAATTCAAAATATATAAAAAAAATCAAAATCCAAAAATATTTTCTTTATTTTTAAAGAATTTTTCTTTCAAAAATTTCCCCAAAAAAATAAAATAATGAAAAAAAAATAAAAATCAAAATTCAAAAATATTTTCCTTGTTAGGAGCTTTCTTCGTCTGTTTTGTATATGAAAAAATGTAAAGGAAAAAAAAGAGTTAGTTTATTTACTTTATTCCTGATCTTCGTGAACTACGCAAGATCTGATTCATGTTCCCACATGATACGTATGCAACCCACATCAGGTTCGATCGAATGATTTTGAAAAAAAAGTGAAAAAAGAGAAAAATAGAAAAAGAAAAAGAAAAAGAAAAAAAAGAGAAGAAGAGTGTGTTCATTCTAACACGCTTATTATTTTGAAATAAAAGCTAGTTAAAGGTGGTCGGTTTGTTGGTTTACAATGGTGAATCACGAAAATAATCCAGGATCAGTCTATCATCTTCTCAACCAAGGGAATAAGCATCGCTACTGTTAATCCAACTAAGATCAGGAAAAGGCAAGTACACAGTTTGGTGGTGAAAAATATAAGCAAATGTTGGTTAACTTTTACCAGGTTTGAGCAACAGGAAATGCTTTGTGTGAGGCCATCTGTGAGGATAGGGAGATATGATAATTCTTTCAAGTCCTTGAAAAATTAGTTATTGTGAAAATTCCCATGCCGTCAGTCTTGAAATCCGATAGCCAATATCGGGAATGATTCGGTCGTAAGGTCAAAATTCATGTGCTGAATCCAAAGAAATCAAAATTGGTTGACTGTCGTAGTAGTGCTGATGTGCAAGTCCATGTCTAAGATGTCGCTTGGTAATTGGAAAGTCACTCCTCTTTAACAAGGAGGAGTCTTGGTAGCTTATTTTGTTGTCTTTTCTGTTATCTGGGTTATCCAGGGTTGTAATCCAGATTTCAGTTTGTTTGTCTTGTCGTCAAATCCTTCCATCCGTTATTCAATAAAATACAGTTCGTCTTCTTGTGTCATTCTATGCTTAGTTCTTTCACCACTAGTTCTAGTGACATGACATGTATGCAGAATTTTTGGCCAGATCTTAGAAAATTGATTTAGTCTAAGACACTTTAGAATATGAATAAAGAATCGAAACACTTTGGAATTAAGCTCGAGTACAATTCACGTGGAACTAGAATAGTCTTACCGGTGGAGGTTAATGATCTTTACCTTCAAATCATTGTGAGGGTCGAGTTTGAGGAAGAATAAATTGAAGTTTGGTGAAAAGTTTGACATTAATGGATGGAAAGTGTCTTTCGTCCACGACACACCAGGAAGACAGACATGTTCATCGATGTTGTGATCGCAAATGGATACTATGTTTGGCATTTTCGAGCCTGGGAGGCCCTTTTTCTGCTATCCAAACACTTTATACCCTTCGTTACCCTTTTTAGCTCGTGTTATTTTCTTTGACCACCCTCTTTTGGAATCAAGTTTCGAGTTAAAAGTTCAAAAAAATGGAATTAAAAAAATGATGAATAGAAAAGACCATGCCCCAAGAGTACAAACTAGGGTAACTCTTATAAAGTTCAAATAAAAAAATAAGAATAAGAAAAGAACAGTCAAAGATCCATGCCCCCAGAAAATAGAAGTTGGAGCAACTTATTTTGAAAACAAAAAGAAAAAAATGAAAAAAAATAAGAAGAAAAAAGAAACAAAAAGAAAAATGAAAAAATAGTTAGGAAAGATATTTGAACTACTTTTGACTTGATTGCTTTAAAGGATACGTAGGCAACTCTATACTAGGGTTCAGTCCAACCAAAAATAAAATTCCAACATCTAAAACTGGGGCATGAGTTTGTTTTAGTTTTTTTAAAAGAGTCGATTCCAAGAGTTGTAAGTGTACAACCCCATCATATTGAGTCTATTTTGAGCCTTCATATCGTCCTTTCTTTCTAACCATATCCAAAAGCCTTCCAAATAAAGACCTCCTAATAAACCTTCAAGAATGCCAAGAGAAGCATGCAATGAGCAACAATTGTCACACGACATAGAACATTATCAAGTTGCTCACACAAGAAAGCAAAAATAAAAGGAGACTTACTCGTGAAAACCTTCACGGGCACTTTAAGGCGACGGTAAGTAGAGATAAATAAATGAGAGAGACTTGTCGGTAAAAATACCTTGGGGCAACACAAGTCGAAGGTGAGTCGTGAGTCAAATGCAAAATAATTGGCACAAAGATGCTCGGTCTCAAAGCTTGAAGGAATGTCAAGAGGAAAGGTTAGATTGGTTTAAAAGATCAGGCTGTTAAGTCTAAAATGCATGTCATGATCACTAAGGCTAGCGGCCATACTCACATGAGCCCCTTATTTGCTTCATTTCCCATAAAAGTTGTATCTCTTGTTAAAATTGCTTCCTTCTATTTGTGCATAGCTTTGTCTTTTTTGCTTTTGAATCAAGCCTCATCAAAACAAGCAAGAAAGGATTTCAAAATTTGCTACCAGCTTTTCAGTTGTACAAAGCAAATTCTAGCTAGAACGTTCAAGATAACACTGTCTAGGGAGCAGCATGCACTCAGTTGTTACAATCAACATATCTTGAGGATTCATACAATACAAAGGTTCCTCCAAAACATACTCTTGTTGGCCTTCTTGTCAAAAGCAAGCAAAGAAAAGACCACAAGATTAATCATGGATTTCCTGTAGTATCGAACAAAGACTATAGTGTATGCACATCATGCAAAAGGCACATATCTAGTTGTGATTCGCTATGATAGACAAATTACTTTAAACAAAAGTCATGCAAGATATTAGAAAAATGGTTTAAAAAATGTGTGTTCCTTTTGGGATAAGGAGGATTGAGCCACAAACACAATCAGGGTTGGTACAACGAGCAAAAGCCTCTTGAAAGCAACAACAAAGTCTACCAGCAGTGTAGCCAACTACCAATACAGTCGGTCTTCCAGAAGTGAATGGGCACAAAGCCAAGCCTCCAAAGGCATCATGGCCACAAACCGACCACCACTTTTAAAACTCATAATTTTTCTTTGTTTGAAGCAGGAACTCAGACTGTTTTACATAGCTTAACACAGGTAGAACATTTTCGTCTAAGGGAATCCAGCTCATATTTTCGGGTAGAAGTACTCTTCGCTCAGGCTGTTTTTCCTAGCTTAACCCAGCTAGAACCTTTTCGCCTAGAGGGATCCAACTCATATTTTCGGGTAGAAGTACTCTTCGCTCAAGCTGTTTTACGTAGCTTAACCCAGGTAGAACTTTTTCGCCTAGGGGGATTTAGCTCATAGTTCCGGGCAGAAGTAATCTACACTCAGGCTGTTTTACATAGCTTAACCTAGGTAGAACCTTTTTGCCTAGGGGGATCCAGCTCATAGTTCCGGGTAGAAGTACTCTTCACTCAGGATGTTTTATGTAGCTTAACCCAGGTAGAACCTTTTCTCCTAGGGGGATCCAGCTCATAGTTCCGGGTAGAAGTACTCTTCACTCAGGATGTTTTATGTAGCTTAACCCAGGTAGAACCTTTTCTCCTAGGGGGATCCAGCTCATAGTTCCGGGTAGAAGTACTCTTCACTCAGGATGTTTTATGTAGCTTAACCCAGGTAGAACCTTTTCTCCTAGGGGGATCCAGCTCATAGTTCCGGGTAGAAGTACTCTTCACTCAGGATGTTTTATGTAGCTTAACCCAGGTAGAACCTTTTCTCCTAGGGGGATCCAGCTCATAGTTCCGGGTAGAAGTACTCTTCACTCAGGATGTTTTATGTAGCTTAACCCAGGTAGAACCTTTTCTCCTAGGGGGATCCAGCTCATAGTTCCGGGTAGAAGTACTCTTCACTCAGGATGTTTTATGTAGCTTAACCCAGGTAGAACCTTTTCTCCTAGGGGGATCCAGCTCATAGTTCCGGGTAGAAGTACTCTTCACTCAGGATGTTTTATGTAGCTTAACCCAGGTAGAACCTTTTCTCCTAGGGGGATCCAGCTCATAGTTCCGGGTAGAAGTACTTTTCGTTCAAGCTTGTTTTATTTAGCTTAACCCAGGTAGAACTTTGTCGCCTAGGGGGATCCAGCTCATAGTTCCAGGTAGAAATACTCTTCGCTCAGGCTGTTTTACATAGCTTAACCCAGGTAGAACCTTGTCGCCTAGGGGGATCCAGCTCATAATTCCGGGTAGAAGTACTCTTCGCTCAGGCTGTTTTACATAGCTTAACCCAGGTAGAACCTTGTCGCCTAGGGGGATCCAGCTCATAATTCCGGGTAGAAGTACTCTTCGCTCAGGCTGTTTTACGTAGCTTAACCCATGTAGAACCTTTTCGCCTAGGGGGATTCAACTGATATTTTCGGGTAGAATTACTCTTCGCTAAGACCCTTTTACGTAGCTTAACCCTGGTCGAATCTTTCCTCCTAGGGGGATCCATCTCATAGTTCCGGGTAGAAGTACTCTTCGCCCAGGCTTGTTTTTCATAGCTTAACCCAAGTAGAACACGCCTAGGGGGATCCAGCTCATAGTTCCGGGTAGAAGTACTCTTCGCTCAGGATGTTTTACTTAGCTTAACTCAGGTAGAGCCGTTTCGCCTAGGGGATACAACTCATAGTTCTGGGTAGAAGTACTCTTTTCTCAGGTTGTTTTACGTAGCTTAACTCAGGTAGAACCGTTTCGCCTAGGGGATCCAGCTCATATCTACGGGTAGAAGTACTCTTCGCCCAGGCTTGATTTTCGTAGCTTAACTCGGGTAGAACTGTTTTGCGTATGGGGATTCAACTCATATCAGTAATACAGGGTACCAACCCTTGGATATATTCTTTTTAGTAATACAGGGTGCCAATCACTAGTTACATTTTCTTTTCAGTAATATAGGGCGCTAACCCCTAGTTACATTCTATTCAGAAATAAAGGGCGCCAACCCCTGGTTATATTTCTTTTTCAGTAATACAGGGCGCCAACCCCTAGTTATATTTCTATTTCAGTAATACAGGGAGCCAACCCCTGGTTATATTTCCTTTTCAGTAATACAGGACGCCAACCACTAGTTACCTTTTCTTTTCAGTAATACAGGGTGCCAACCCCTGGTTATATTTCCTTCACAGTAATACAGGGTGCCAACCCCTGGTTATCTTTCTTTTTCAGAAATACAGGGCGCCAACCCCTAGTTACATTCTTTTTATTAATACAGTGCGCCAACCCCTGGTTATATTTCCTTTTCAGTAATATAGGGTGCCAACCCCTTGTTACATTTCCTTTTCAGTAATACTGGGAATCAACCCCCGGTTACATTCTTTTTAGTAATACAGGGTTCCAAGCCCTGGTTACATTTCCTTTTCAGTAATACAGGGCGCCAACCCCTGGTTATATTTTCTTTTCAGTAATACAGAGCGCCAACCCTTGGTTACCTTTCCTTTTCATTAATACAGGGCAACAACCCTTGGTTAAATTTCCTTCTCAGTAACACAGGGCGACATCCCCTGGTTACCTTTCTTTTTTTCAGAAATACAAGGCGCCTACCCCTAGTTACATTCTTTTCAGTAATACAGGGTGCCAACCCTTGGTTACATTTCCTTTTTCAGTAATACAGGGCGCCAACCTCTGGTTAGCTTTCCTTCTCAGTAATACAGGGCGCCAAACCCTCATTATATTTTCTTCTAAGTAATATAGGGCACCAACCCTCGGTTACCTTTCCTTTTGAGTATTAGAGGGCACCAACCCCTGGTTATATTTCTTTTTCAGTAATACAGAGCGCCAACCCCTGGTTACATTTCCTTCTCAGTAATACAGGGCGCCAACCCCTGGTTACACTTCCTTTTCAGTAAAATAGGGCGCCAACCCCTGGTTACCTTTCCTTTTAAGTAATACAGGGTGCCAACCCCTGGTTACATTTCTTTCTCAGTAATACAGGGCGCCAACCCTTGGCTATATTGTTTTCAGCAATACAGGGCGCCAACCCTTGGTTATATTTACATTGCAGTAATATAGGGCTTCAACCCCTGGTTACATTTTCTTTTGAGTAATACAGGGTGCCAACCCCTAGTTACATTTCCTTTTAAGTAATACAGGGTGCAGACCCCTGGTTACCATTCCTTTTCAGTAATACGGAGCGCCAAGCCCTGGTTACATTTCATTCTCCGTAATAGAGGGCGCCAACCCTTTGGTTATGTTTCCTTTTCAGTAATACAGGATACCAACCCCTGGGTACATTCCTTTTCAGTAATACAGGGCGTCAACCACTGGTTACATTTCCTTCTCAGTAATATAGGGTGCCAACCCCTGGTTATATTTCTTTTTCAGTAATACTGGGAGCCAACCCCTGGTTATATTCTTTTTAGTAATACAGGGTTCCAACCCTTGGTTACATTTCCTTTTCAATAATACAGGGCCCCAACCCCTGGTTATATTTCCTTTTCAATAATACAGAGCACCAACCCTTGGTTACCTTTCCTTTTCATTAATACATGGCAACAACCCTTGGTTAAATTTCCTTCTCAGTAACACATGGCGACATCCCCTGGTTACCTTTCCTTTTTTCAGAAAAATACAAGGCGCCTACCCCTGGTTACATTCTTTTAAGTAATACAGGGTGCCAACCCTTGGTTACATTTCCTTTTCAGTAATACAGGGCGCCAACCTCTGGATAGCTTTCCTTCTCAGTAATACAGAGCGCCAACCCCTCGTTATATTTTCTTCTAAGTAATATAGGGCGCCAACCCCTGGTTACCTTTCCTTTTCAGTAATACAGGGCACTAACCCCTAATTACCTTTCCTTTTTAGTAATACAGGGCGCCAACCCCTAGTTTCATTCTTTTCACTAATAAAGTGCGCCAACCCCTGATTATATTTTCTTCGTATTAATACAGGGCGCCAACCCTTGGTTACATTTCATTTTTAGTAATATAGGGCGCCAACCGTTGGTTACCTCTCCTTTTCAGTAATACAGGGCGCCAACCCCTAGTTACATTTCCTTTTTAATAATATAGAGCGACAACCCCTTGTTACCTTTACTTTTTAGTAATTCAGGGCGCTAACCCCTGGTTACATTTCCTTCTCAGTTATACATGGCGCCATCCCCTGGTTACCTTTCCTTTTCAGTAATACAGAGCGCCAACCCCAAGTTATATTCTTTTTCAGTAGTATAGGGCGCCAACCCCTGGTGACATTTTCATTTCAGTAATGCAGGTTGACAAACCCTGATTACATTTTCTTTTCAATAATACAGGGCGCCAACCACTGGTTATCTTTCCTTCTCAGTAATACAGGACGCCAACCCCTGGTTATATTTCCTTCTCATTAATATAGGGCACTAACCCCTGGTTACACTTCTTTTTCAGTAAAATAGGGCGCCAACCCCTGGTAACCTTTCCTTTTCAGTAATACAGGGTGCCAACCCCTGGTTACATTTCCTTCTCAGTAATACAGGGCGCCAACCTTTGGTTACATTCTGTTCAGTAATACAGTGCGCCAACCCCTGGTTACATTTCCATTGCAGTAATACAGGGTGCCAACCCCTGGTTACATTTCCTTCTCAGTAATACAGGGCGCCAACCTTTGGTTACATTCTGTTCAGTAATACAGTGCGCCAACCCCTGGTTACATTTCCATTGCAGTAATACAGGGTGCCAACCCCTGGTTACATTTCCTTCTCAGTAATACAGGGCGCCAACCTTTGGTTACATTCTGTTCAGTAATACAGTGCGCCAACCCCTGGTTACATTTCCATTGCAGTAATACAGGGTGCCAACCCCTGGTTACATTTCCTTCTCAGTAATACAGGGCGCCAACCTTTGGTTACATTCTGTTCAGTAATACAGTGCGCCAACCCCTGGTTACATTTCCATTGCAGTAATACAGGGTGCCAACCCCTGGTTACATTTCCTTCTCAGTAATACAGGGCGCCAACCTTTGGTTACATTCTGTTCAGTAATACAGTGCGCCAACCCCTGGTTACATTTCCATTGCAGTAATACAGGGTGCCAACCCCTGGTTACATTTTCTTTTGAGTAATACAGGGTGCCAACCCATAGTTACATTTCCTTT
>AWOL01S0142083.1:0-11318 GCA_000715115.1 Nicotiana otophora
CTAATTGCATAAGGCTAAGCATTGCCTTTCCTTGTATGAGACTAAGCATTGTCTCCATTTCTCTCATGAGGTTAAGCATTGCCTCCGTAATTGCATAAGGCTAAGCACTGCCTTTCTCTGCGTGAGTCTGAGCATTGTCTCCTCTTCTGGCATGAGGCTAAGAACTGCCTCTCTAATTGAATTAGGCTAAGCTTTTTCTCCCTAATTGCATGAGGCTAAGCACTGCCTTTCTCTGCGTGAGTCTGAGCATTGTCTCCTCTTCTGGCATGAGGCTAAGAACTGCCTCTCTAATTGAATTAGGCTAAGCTTTTGCTCCCTAATTGCATGAGGCTAAGCACTGCCTTTCCCCGTATGAGACTAAGCATTGTCTCCTCTTCTAGCATGGGGTTGAGCACTGCCTCCCTAATTGCATAAGGCTAAGAATTGCCTCCCTAATTGCATGAGGATAAGCACTGCCTTTCCCTGCATGAGACTAAGCATCATCTCCTCTTCTTACGTGAGGATAAGCACTGCCTCCCTAATTGCATAAGGCTATGCAGCGTCTTTCCTTCCACGAGACTAGGGATTGTCTCCTTTTCTTGCATGAGGCTAAGCATTGCCTCCCTAATTGCATAAGGCTAAGCATTTCCTTTTCTTGCATGAGACTAAATACTATCTCCACTATGCTACCTAAGACCTAGCACTATCTATTTGGTCACCTAGGGCTAAGCGCCGCCCTCATCTCACACAAGACTAAGCTTTGTCTTGTCTCGTCCTTGCATATGACTAGGCATCATATCTTTGCATGGACTGAAACATCGCCATTTTGTCCAAAGGCGTCATAGTCCGAAGGCATCATCCTCATAGTCGGGAGACACCATTCCATGGCCTGAAGATCTCTCACAATTGCACATCATTATTCAAAGGCGTCATAGTCCAGAGGCACCATCCTCATCGCTTGAGGACACCATTTCATGGCCTGCGAATCCTTTATCATATGCTTCATGGCCCAGGATGTCATGGTATAAGGACAACATCCTTACCGTCATGGTCCAAAGGGATTCGCATTAAGTTTAAACTTTTGCAGTAACTCATATATATATTCGCATGGACCATGTTTTAAGTTTTACAGGTAATCCAGGAAGTAACCGTTCTACAAATGGGAGCAATCTTTGCTCCGGTTTCCGTTCACAACATTCACATTCTTCAATTGTTTCAAACGTAACCAACTACCATTAATTTCCTACCTTTTACTCTGTGACCGTTCAGATTTCTACCTTGTGACACAATCGTAACATTTCAAATTCACATTCACGACTTTGAATAAATTCATCCGATACTATCACACCCAAAAGAACCCTCTCCGAAACATGCAAACATTCCTATAACAACTCCATTGGTTTCGTTCACCGTTGGATCGAGAACTACACACGACATGATTCGCGTAACACCAAGGATATGTAGGCAACTCAGGAACTAGGGTTCGAACTCCATGTTTTCAAATCACATCATTCCTCACTCAATTCGGCCAAATTGGTCATCATTCTCTTAACCCGACACCTCTTTCATCATTTCCAGGTAAATAGGGGCAGTTGTTGATACCCAATTTTGCCTCATATTTTCTCAAATGGTATATATACCTTCAAAATATCATTTCACATCATTATTTAGTTTACAAAATCTATACCTGCATTTTCTATAATGTTCCATAATTTCTAAAGCTTTTAAATTGATTTTCTTACATTTAAATTACTTGAATATTTATTAATTACTCCTTCAAATTATTTTGTGATGACTTAATCGTCTAAAATTATTATTTGCATCCATAACACATTGTTTCAAATGTTTTTACTTAATTTTTTACGCTAGTATTTTAGGCTATTTGCACAACCTTGCAATAATAGGCTATATTTTACAACTTTATTGTATTTGTCATTCTATTCGAGGTCAAAATAAGTTTCTACATTTTCTATAATCTTCTACTATCGTTTTAAAGTATTAAGTTGCATAGATAGCACTTTTTAAACTATTTATTATTAAATTCTTTCCCCCTTAATCTCTTATTTAAAAACTAACCCAATTTTAGGCTAATATTTGGACCAATTTTGACCCAAACACTTAGCCCACTCACTGTCCTCTTCACCAACCCAATCCAAATGACCCCTTAATCTCAACCCAGGCAGAGCCCATTTCAAATAACCCGCCCCGTCTCTCTTGTGATCCTGGCCATTGATCTCAATTGATCAACGGCCCATAACACACCTACCCATTTCTTTATATTCCCCCTTACCCAAAACCCTAGACCATTTCTTACCGACCCGCCGCACTGAAATCCCTAGAACCCCCCCTCTTCTCTAAAGAACCCTAATCGCCACCATTCACCAATCCCTCTCCTTTTTGGAAAATATCAATCTCCGAATCAAGGGAGATCAGCTTCACCCTTCGGTATTTGGACGATATTTCATCCATACGCATCATGGTAAGGTCGCGCGGGTTCGATTCAGTGAGAGTTTTGACTATTTTTTGGTTCTCCATCATGAACTAGGGTTTACCTAATTTTTCTCGTATCCGATTAAACTGATTCTGCATGTTACTATTTCCTTATTTATGTTTCATTTTACAGTGTTTCCTTGTTTGTTTGCTTGATTTCTACTACTATATCCATTCCCCTTTGAAAAAGACTTTTCTTACGAGATTCACTAAGAACTAAAGGTTGTCACTCTATTATTCTCTCATTCTCTTGTTCTATACTTTGTCTCTTGGCCGGCTAAAAGCCAAGGCCACCAGAATTCGATTTTTTCAACTTTTCTTGGTGTGAGCACATCCCGGGGTTCGTTTAAAGCCTTTTGGAACTCTGACGCACTATGATTCTGGGTTCTATTGCTCTTTGCTAACGTTCAGAGTATTGTGGAGTTTGTTCTTTCTTGTTTATCTATTTGTCAAGTGATAATTGGTAAGTTCTTTAGCTTTTGCAATTTTATTCTCCTGTGTTCATGATTTGCATATTCATACCTCTGAAATTTCATCACCTAATATGTTTCTAGAGCATCTCTATCTGCAACCTTGTTGACATTGAACTTGTTTTGTGATCTGAAATTCTTTAGCATTTGATCTTACCTAAATCTGCAAGTTCTGAGATATGTTTATGCTTAACTTGAATAATTTGGACTATCATAAGTTCATTTAGCCTAATGTGTTAGTACCTGAATGTTTACATTTACTGCTTGGTATGAGTTTGCTTCCCTTGTTTGTTCTGGGTTACTGTAATGACGGACCCGTATCTATAATGTGTCCTAATCTATGACCTTCACTCTAGCTATGACCTGCTCCCATGCTATTTTGTCACTCATTATGTCTTCGGTTTGCCTAATCCTTTATCCCCTGGTGATTAGTTGGGACCTTTAGAGTAGCCATCTTAACGTGTGTTTCCTTATAATGTTTGATACTGTTTTTTCTTAGTGATATAAGTTGGCATGTCTACTTTCTAGTGTTGTGATGAATATTCAACATAATTTGGACCCCTAGTCTTTAAATCATTTAAGTTAGTGCTCTACTTTATACTCGTTTGGCATTATGCACCTTTGTATGTTAATCTTGTAGTCTCAGAAAACTTGATTCCCCTGCTTCTTACAAAATATTTTCTGCCCAATATGCTAAGTGTTTGAACTTGTGATATCAACCGTCCTTTGAGTTTTTTGTTGATTCTCTTTGCTTGTATGTTCTTTGTTTAATCACCCCTCCTATGTCTGCTTCTAAAATATAAGTGCACCACTTCAAATTCTATCACTTGATCATTGTCATCTCACTCTTATTTGTTACCTACACTATTCTGAATCTATCACTCTTGGCTGGCTGAAAGCCAAGGCCACCAAAACTCTCTCTCTATTGACTTCCCTAGTGTGAGCACTGCTCGGGGTCCATTTGAGACCCTTGTGAACTCTTACACACAAGGATTTGGAGTTCTTCGATCACTCTCTTTGCTGCTGGAACTTGAGTTGCCTCTGGCATTTAGCTTTTCTTCTTCATATTATTTGTATAATCTAAAAGTTGGGTTGTGTGAGTGATTTCTGTGTAATTCAATATTTGGGTCATATGGGCAATTTGTGACTATTTGGTTTGGCTTGAGTTCCTCTATGACTTTTGGGTTGTGCTGATGGGCATAGTCCCCTGTTTGGATCTAGGCGTGCTATTTGCGAAGAAGGAGTTTGTTGAAGTCCCAAGCAATACTAGGTATCTCCTTTAGGCCTGCTGTAGGCCTACTATAATTTCTTGTGTAATATTTGTACTTATATTCCTCATCTGGTTTGTAATAATTTTGTAATAAATAATTGGGGTGTTAGTGAAATTGGGGAAACGATATATTCCGATGTTTGCATTAAAGGGTAGAAAATATGCCTATAGGATTCGTATGATTTACTTGTTATTTTATCCAACTTGCCATATATGCTATTTGAATTTCCATGTACACTAGCAGAAATCTTGCCATTAGGGGAATCACACACTCGCACAACTTCTTTACTTTCAAAGCATGAGCTTAAATACTCTATTTATTCCCATGTACACTGCTGTGTGTCACTAGACAGCATGCCTATAGGAAACAAATTCCAATAACCATCCTTCAATTTGCATAATGGCAGGATGTTCATTCGATACCATGCCTATAGGATTATACTAGCTTATGCTCTACTGGTCCTCATCTAGATATCATGTCCATAGGTTCTTAATTGATTCATCAGCTATTATTATATCTTTCGCTCGCCTAGAAAACATGCCTATAGGGACGAAGTGTTACATAATCAGCTTTCGACTGCCAACTATTAGAACCTAACTATAAAATATTGCTACTTGCTTAGAAAGCCTGCCAATAGGATCAAACACGAGTAACTCTGAGTATTCCCAATAGTTTTCACTCCCCTATTGCGTAAATCACTTAGAGACCATGTCTATAGGTTTTAATAACTTATAATCTGTAATCTCAATAACAGTACTAGATACTCTTAAACTGAGTAGTTGTTTAGAATACGTCTATCGAGCTTAATGACTTCAATTTTCCTCAATTCTGAAACTATCTAGTGCCTAACGTAGAAATCTATTTACGTGCATTTGTTGTCTAAGTGTGGAGGCTAACTTTAGTCTTTAACTGTCCTTAACTGAAGTCCTATTTGTTTTGAATGTCGTTTAGTTTTTATCATTTTAAGCAGCCTAAGTAAAGTCTAGAACCACCCAGATAGAGGTCTAATGCCTCCTGGACCATAGGCATATGATGGGTAGTGAACGCATAGAATGTGACATGGAATTGAATTAGAATGCTTTAAGGAAACAACTTCAACATAGTAATTGGGTAGCAGGAGTTGATAGTTTGTGCCCGCTGAATAATATGAGCAACTCGTATCTAAAAGGAGTTGCGAAGTATTATTTATGTTGTGTGGGGTGATCCTTTAGGATAAAAAACTTAGGACCCCCATTTCTCTTTATACACATAGTCATCTAATATAGACCGTTATAGTTGTATCCTTGTATTCCTTAAGATTCATACCAATTCTCACTGTGTTATAATGAAACTCTTTGACCTTTTATTCTCTTTGTTTATTTAATCATCTTGGCTAATTATAATCCACATAGTCTTAAGTTCGGTCGGGACCCACAGTTCTGGACCTCGAGGAGTGCTTAACACCTTCTCTTTGAGGTAATTTGAGCCCTTACCTGATCTTTGGTGACGCTGACTAGTCAAACAGAGTTATCTGCATAATAGGTGCCCTAACACACCTTAAAAATTGTTAGGTGGTGACTCTTCTTCTATTAACACTTTACCTTCCACTCAAAAGAGTTGTCGCACGTCGAAGCCCGCTTTCGCGAGATAGAAAAAGGGGGCGCGGCAGCCGCTTTGTATAGGTATTGGTATTATTGATGCATTTCCACCCGCATATATTGGGGTAAGGCGGTGGGGAAACATGTGTGAAAATGGGTATTGTGTTTATACCTCCACCCGCATATATTGGGGTGAGGCGGCAGGGCCTCTTGAGAAGAGATTTGGTATTGTGCTTACATTTCCACCTGCATACATTGGGGTGAGGCGGCAGGGCCTCTTGAGAAGAGATTTGGTATTGTGCTTACATTTCCACCTGCATACATTGGGGTGAGGCGGCAGGGCCTCTTGAGAAGAGATTTGGTATTGTGCTTACATTTCCACCTGCATACATTGGGGTGAGGCGGCAGGGCCTCTTGAGAAGAGATTTGGTATTGTGCTTACATTTCCACCTGCATACATTGGGGTGAGGCGGCAGGGCCTCTTGAGAAGAGATTTGGTATTGTGCTTACATTTCCACCTGCATACATTGGGGTGAGGCGGCAGGGCCTCTTGAGAAGAGATTTGGTATTGTGCTTACATTTCCACCTGCATACATTGGGGTGAGGCGGCGGGGCCGCTTTGTGTGAAAATGGTTACAAGGGATCTCATCTTAAATTCTATAAATGTTAATGATAGCTCTTGATGAGCTTGCTTTTGTTTAAATGACTATCTATGCTATTCTATTGTCGCCTTGATTCATCACATTCATAATGTATTTCTGAGTTCTTAAATTGGTGTTTGGTTTGGATACTAGAACTAATCAACATGTACTAACGTCCATTTTTCTGGGGGCGCTACATCTTTAATGGATGCAGGTGGTTCCACGGCAAAGGATACTGACCGGTGATTGCAGTGCTCATTATTCCCAGTTGACTTGGTGAGCTGCATCTCATTCCAGGGTTATGCAACTTTTGTTTAGTATGTGTTATCGTGTTTTGAGATATAGCCGGAGCCTTGTTGCCGGCACTATCATTATACTCTTTGGTATTTTTAGAGGCTCTGTAGACTAAGTGTGGGTTGTATATGGGTGTTGGGAATGTTAAATAAGTTGTGTTGTGATTAAATTACTTGTTCCACTTTGAACCATGAAGGTGTGTGTGTGTTTTGAGAACTTAAAATGAAGTAATTTATGGCAAGAAATTGGTATTGCAGACATGATCATCTTATTGTCCGATTAACAAAAATATGTAACCTATTTATTCATGAATGAGTCTCGGTAGAAGGAAATCTAATAAGCTTGCTCGTCCGAGTTTACTCGGTTAAGAGTTGGTCGCGCTCCCTGTTTTCGGAGCGTGACATCAGGTAACTGTAATACTAAACTAGCCTCATGTATTGTCTTGCAATGCACACTGTAGCTATATACGCATACATAACATGCTTGACTGGTTTTATGGGCTATACCCACCCCCTACCCAAGCAAGTAAATATATAATCAACATGCCCGATTGGTGTTATGTGCTTTATCTCCCAACATATAATCAATAGGCCTTGCTGGTGTTATGGGATATATTCCTCAATCATAATCAATGTAAGCATGTATGAGGCATAAGACATGTGGAAATATCATATGGACTCAAGAGACCATGAAGGAAACCATGAACATAATCACACACGTAATCTAACGCTCGTTGTCCATAAGTTGGACATAGGAGCCTATCACCATTCTAGGGGGAAACTAAGTTTGTACATGAGATACTAATATAAATTAACTCATTAGGATCCCTCTATAACCAATTTAGAACCAAGGAACTCAACATTTGTCAAACTCTTCGAATTTCAAAACATTTCGGCAGAGTTTTCCCTAAAACTTGATGATCCCCAAAAACAACAGCAAGCACCGCAATATACAAGGGAATGGATACTCGGCCAAGATGATAACATCAAACTAAAGGAGATCCAATTATCCACAACAGTGTCAAACCACTACAAAACAAAACTGGGATTAGTTATGAACGTTGTCGCTGATCTGTCGCTAAAATGCTCGTAGCTAGTAGAATTTCATGATATCCATTGCTAACCCATCGCTAAATGAGATTAGTGACAGATGTTTCTGTTTAGCTACAGAAATTCCCCGTTGCTAAAACATGATTGTTTTAGTAGTGAACGATCGACAAAACGGAATTGTGAATGTAATGTTAACTCATAGTGGCGAACTTGTGACATAAAAGTCTAAATCTGATTTAGGAAAAATCTAAGCATCAACACATGATAATTAAGCTTATTTAATCTCAAATGAATCTATTAGGATCATATGTGGTTTAATTATATATAAAACATCAAAGAAACGAAACAAACGAAAGTCTAGATGGCATAGGCCAAATGGGGATTTGCCCTTTTGCTCTTGTTGTGTTTTGAAGTTCCAACCTAAACTAATTCATTCCACAATTCACATGTGTTATTCAATAATATATAAGGATACCATACATGCTTATATTTCCCATGAACAACCCTAAACGATCTAGAAGAAAAGGCTAGAACATAGCTAAAACAAATCATGCCGAAAACAAAACAAAAACCCTACATACCTCTTGTGTTCTTGCTTCCAAACCTTGTTCCCTTTTATCCACACATTACTTATGCTTGTATAACTAAAATATAAAGGTGAAAAGCTTCCTTAACCACGAATATCTTTCCAAAAAATGAGTTATAAGGATAAAGGGGGATGACAAAGTCTTACCTATGTCGTAAGTATCGCGTTGATGTGTTCGTGTCTTAATTTTGAATTGCGGATGATGGAATTGCTTCAAAACCCTAAGGATGTATTTAGGATGTCNGACTTTTTAGGTATGATTTGGGTCGAAGTGAGCCTTAGAGACGAAGTCTACAATTTTATATATCAAGATAAACTTCAACCGCACTTGTGGGTTCCAAAGGGAGCTGCTTGTGCAGTTTTTGTGAAAAAGCGAATATCTGTATACTTCGATGGCGTATCGACGAATGGTTTAATGCCTTGGAAACTAGACTTGTATATATTTAATTTGGTTGTTGGATCACCCTGTAAATCCAATTACATTAAGAGAAAATCTCAGTAACATTAGACCTAATCTTTATGTAACATTATCAACGTAACTTGTGACAACTTTTGTTTCCTAACTCGTTTGACTTCAAAACATAACACATGACTATAATATGACTAAAATACCAAATACTATCACCTCCTTATCATGTTAATCATCCTAGTATCACCCCCAAAGTAAGGGTTATAGCATTCCCAACTTGGCATTTCGATGAAACTTATTTTCTTCGATTATTTTAGTTTCTAATCCTTCAAACCCTCTTGGTACATACAGTTCATGATCTTAAATATTTGCAACCTCAAAAGTAACATGATTAACTTACACTCGTGTTCACGATGAACAAACATCCCAAGGCTTTGCAAACGCATCCTTATCTTCCCGAACGCAAAGAGCAAAAAGCCACCTGCCAGCGAAGACTCTATGCGATAGCAACACATTCTTCGAGATCGCGAAGAAGGATACCGGAAGCATAGATATTGAAAGTTCCAACACATGAAGAAGTGGTCTAAAACCCACCTAAAACACACCCGAAGCCCGCGGGACCCTGGGCAATCACACCATCAAATCAAAAAAAAACAATGCGAACTTACTCAAAGCATCAAATCACATAAAACAATACCAAAACCACAAATCGTGCTCCAATTCAAGCCTAATGAACTAATGAACATTTCTAAATGCAAAACTAACGGCGAACAAGCCTAAACACCTCAGAATGACATGAAAATTTCCGTGCAAGTCCCAAATGAACTAAATGACCTATTCCAATTCCTGAATTAATAATCTGAGCCATATATCAGTAAAGTCAACCCTTGGTCAAACCTATAAACCTTCCAAACCTATAACTTTCCAACTTTTACCTATTTATGTCAAAAGAACTTACGGGCCTCCATATTCACATCCGGACATATGCCTAAGTCCAAAATCACTAATCGAAGCAACCAGAAAAATCAAAACACCATTATGGGGTCATCCACACAAAACTCAAACTCGGGTAAATTCTTTTAAGTTAAGCTTCCCACTTTGCGACTGTGTCCCAAGTCACCCCGAAACACACCCGAAACCAAACCAACTATCCCGGAAAATCATGTAACCACAAATAAACATATTATTTACAATAAATAGGGGAATGAGGCTACAATACTTTAAAATAACCAGCCAGGTCGTTACATTCTCCGCTTGTAAAAAATAATTTCGTCCTCGAACATGCTAAGAACCATTTTGAAGTCATCAAATCACTGATTGAAATCACCATACACATTCTCACGGGTGATCCCACGTCATCCCAATCTTCAGAAGCCTAACAACACCACCTCAACTGAAGAATATTCATTCCACCCATACTAATAAGCCTTGGAACCAAATTTCAACATCCAAGTATTTCACCAAAAACCCGATCTTCACATAAACACGTTGTATCAACCGCAACCCGCCGTAAACACTCATGCATAAATTAACAAGGTATAACCACATGATGAAACACATAACCCATCAGCCCATATCAACACCATCAACCACAATAGCTGCCCATAATCCAACCCAGTACTAATAACTATCTTTTCATCAATTAGAACCTTGTTCCAAACCTTCCCAATACTACTAATGATGTCGGAAACATATAAATCTCATAAATACTCACTCTATCAACATGTGACATAGTCACGACCCAAAATCTCACCTGTAGTGATGGAGTTTATCTCATTACTAGGCAAGCAGACAACCTCAATAAATCACAAATACTTTTACGATTGAAAACATAATATTTATATATAACAGAAAATTCCAAAAATAATGATACAAATACACTCCAAAAACTCGGTGTCACTGATTACATGAGCATCTAAATGATGATATAGTCTGACTGATAAAACACTATTTGGAAATATAGAACAATACAAATAAATGAAAGAAAAGAGAGTCAAGGTATGCGGACGCCAAAGTACTACCTCGATAATTTCCAACAATTATTCTCCAAAACCTAGCAGCCGCCGTACCCGGAAGTACCTGGATCTGCACATGAAGTGCATAGTGTAGTATGAGTGCAACCGACCTCGTGTAGTTCATAAGTCACAAGACTAACCTTTGGGATGAAAGTAGTGACGTGCTCAATAGGTACAGTCCAATATGAAATAACAGTAAAGAAATGTAGGCATGTTTTCAAGTTCAACAGATTACTCAGTACAAGTAAAATAAATCAACCTTGTATGATAAGAGGAATATGGCATCTCTATATCTACATGCTAATGTACATGTTGTATATGGTATACTACAATGGAAGCATCACGTACTCACACTCTTACAGTACTCAATCACTTAGTATTGTACGAGCAGGTCCAGCCCAGGGAAGATCCATCCCTCAATATTAATAGCAACTGACAGTTAGTCACTCAGTACTATTTATGGCCAATCTATCATAGATATAAATGAAAGAAGGCAACTCCATGCCTTAGGAACTCCATCCCAAATGTAAATAAATA
>AWOL01S0142117.1:0-11811 GCA_000715115.1 Nicotiana otophora
AGGTCTTCATCCTAGAGGTAAGATTCTACACCCAATCTCTTAATTTCAAAATTTAACTAAAAAGGGCAATTTGTAAGATAATTCATGGGTATGGGAGTGGCTTATTTCGCATACATGATTGATCGTGGGATGTAGGAAGATTGTTGAGCTAAAATAGTAAAGAAGAGGTGGTGGGATAAAGTAATTCTACATAAAAGGACCTTGAAACCTTAATGTACACCTGGTGCTTGATAAAATGCTCAAATGAGCTAGAACTATGATCATCTTCCTAATTCAAATTGTTACTTTTCTAAAATAGATTGAAGTTGCTAAGATTTCTGGAACATTTTAGAGTTAAGGAAGCTCAAGTGAGGTATGTTGGCTTAACTCTTCTCTTAAAAACTGAACCCCACAATATCCATGTAAGTCCCAAGTTGCTCATTCTGAATCGATTACCCGAATAAGCTGGTGTGAACAGACATCCCTGTTCAATATGTAATTCAAATGCTCTTGTTATGTTTTACTACTATTTGAGAATATGTTCAAAGTATAGGTTGCATATATTAATGCCTTGACTTCAAGTTGTGTTTCAAATGAAAGATAATGAAAGATTGTGTATGAAATCGTGATGTGCCTAAGACTCCTATTTGGTCAAATGTATGCTTAAATGTCTTGAATAGAAATGCCTTGTTGTTTGAAAGTCCATGATGACGGTTGAAATTAAAAAGGTGTGCATGAAATAGGAAACATGAAATACGAATCACGTAACGCGATTAAATATGAAACACGGCCAATGTGCCAAGGGAAATAATACAATTGCGACCATCAGTGCCAATGAAATGAAGAGATGTGCAAGAAATATGAAATGGAATGATTGATAGAAAAGGGTGATATCTCATATGAGACGACCTAGCCGACCGGGTCATGATCGGATCCCATGCCGCACACATGGTGGTGACCATGTTAAAAATTGTAATTGAAATTGTGATTTGGTTGATGTCTCGCATGATACGTCCTAGCCGATCGGGTCATGATCGGATGCCATGTCGCACACATGGTGGTGACTGTGTTGGAAATTGTAATCGTAATTGTTAATAGTGGTATACCAGTACCAAAGATTTTCCAACTAAAATTTGGAAATTTATTTAAAAACGTATACTATCTCTAATTTGATATTTGGTAATTGTTTGAGGCTTTAACTGATATTATGACTGTCCTTACTAGCATTACTGCTCGTTTCTTTGAGTGAGTGTTTAGTCATATATACTATTAGTATTCGACAGTACTAACGTCCCTTTTGCTGGGAGCATTGCATCTTTAATGGGTGCAGATGGTTCCACAGCAGGCGGCACTAATCTGCAATAATACTACACTATTTCCCAGCTGATTTGGTGAGCCCCACTTTACTCAGGGTCATGTATCTTTTGTTCATTTTATCACCATCTTTTGAGTTATACCCGGAGCCTTGTTGCCGGCTCTATCATTGTACTCTTTTGTATCTAATAGAGGCTCCGTAGACATAGCGTGGGTGGTACGTTGGGGTGGGGAAAGTCAAACTAGTAATGTTTTAATTGGATCACGCGTTCCACATTAAACTATGAAAAAGTATGTATTTTGGAATCTTATAAATGATGTAACTGCTGATAATGAACTGGTGTTGTTGTTTACTTGATCCTCCCAACTGATTAATTAATAAATTGGATTTTACTATCATTCATGAGTAAGTTCGGGGCATGACAGACCTGCTCGGCCAGGTTATCTTGGTCGAGCGCCGGTCGCTCTCCCCGAGTTCGGGGTGTGACAGAATAATAAACATTCAATCTTTAGTGAAACTCAAAAAGTCAACCCAGGCCCGCACCTCGGAACCTGACCAAACATACAAATATTGAGCACCCATTTCGATACGAGTCAAACCATAAAAAATTATCCATTTTCGACCTCAAATCGACCTTCAAATCTTCAATTTATAATTTTAGAAAGCTTTTAAAAAAATCCCAAATTTCTCCAACATAAATCACTAATTAAATAATAAAAACAATGATGGAATCATGAATAATGGGAAACGCTGAGTCAAAAACACTTACCCCGATCCAAACCGTGAAAATCCTCTCCAAAAGCTCACAAAACTGAGCTCTACAACTCAAAATATATTGTAAAATGAACCAAACCCTCGAAATAGAGTACTATATTTCACCAACTCTCCAGTATCACGGAAAAGACTTTGCGATCGCGAAGAACAAATTTCACCAAATCCCTAAATCTCTTACGTGAAAACGAGGCTACAAATGAGAACGTGGTGAAAAAATATCCTCAGGCTTCGTGATCGCGGCTCTGTCCTCGCGACCGCGATGAACAATGCATTCCACCATACAACCTCACCTTCTTTCTATGCGTACGCGGCCCGACACTCGCGTTCACGATGAACAAACACCCCAAGGCTTCGCGAATGCATCCTTCTCTTCACAAATGCAAAGTGAAAAAACCCATGTGCTAGCAAATAATCTACGTGATCGCAACCCATTCTTTCTGATCGCGAAGAAGGATCCTAGAAGCATAGAAATCAAAAGTTCCAAAATATGAAGAAAGTCTGAAACCCATTCGAAACACACCCGAAGCCCTTGGGACCTCAGCCAATTACACTAACAAATCCTAAAACACAATACAAACTTACTCGTAGCCTCAAAGCACATCAAACAACAAAACAACAAATCGTATCCCAATTCAAGCCTAATGAACTAATGAATATCTCCAAATTAAAAACTAATGGCAAACAAGCCTAAACATCTCATAATGACTTCAAATGTTTCATGTAAGTCTCAAATGTCATAATGGACTTACTCCACTTCCCAAAATCACAATCCGAGCCAAATATCAATAAAGTCAACCCTCGGTTAAACCTATCAATCTTCCAAACCTTCAACTTTCTAACTTTCGCCAATTCAAGTTAGAACAACCTACATGCCTCCACATTCACATCCGGACATATCCTTAAGTCTAAAATCACTATACGAAGCTATCGGAACCATCAAAATATTGTTCCGGGGTCGTTAATACAAAAGTCAATCTCCGGTCGACTCTTTCAAATTAAGCTTTCAACTTTGGGACTAAGTGTCCCAATTCACTCTGAAACGCACCCTGAACCAAACCAACCACCCCGACAAGTCACGTAACCACAAATGAAAAAACAAGAGACAATAAACAGGGGAACGTGGCTACAATACTCAAAATGACTAATCAGGTCGTTACAAGAACTTTAGAGATCACCTTGTCTGGAAGTACCTGGATCTCCACACTAAGTGCAGAGTGTAGTATGAGTACAACCAACCCCATGCAATAAGAAACAAAACTAACCTTGGTCTGAAAGTAGTGACGAGATAAGAAGAAACATTCAGATACCAATATTAATAACTAATAACAATTCCTGATAAAAAAGAAAATCAGTGTATGCATGTAGCTCAGTAATATGGGGAATTTAGGCATACTTTCCATATATAACCGTTAAAGCCCAACACGGATAATAAACTTAATTTACCAGCTAGCATGAGGAAAGTACATATCAAATATACATGTCAACTCAACAATATCACTGTAGACCCATCAAGAATAATCAGACATAGCATTGTACGGGTGCTGGCCTAACTGCCCATCATCAAGCACGTATATAAAACAATATGCCTGCGCCTTCTGCTGGCATGTCAGACTCTTGAGAGGTGGATTTTGTCCAAGCGCTAATTATAATCACATAGCCCAAATAATAGGGCCTAGTGCACGTGTCACTCCAAAACAATAACTCTTAGCCTAATGTGAGCATGGCATACACGTCACCTCAAAATCAATACCAAATCGTCTCTATGGCCAAAGCCCAATCATTAACTGATCAAGTCTCACATAATCAGATCTCACAGAACTCATTAAACAATGTTATATATATGAGGCACCAACAACATGTGAAGAATAAAATAAGAAAGTACCGAGACAAAGATATCATACACAGACATAGCATCGTGACTGAGATTATGAGTGCAATTTAGTCAAATATATCATAAACTACAAGAACAAGCCATATCATATTTCAAATAAATAGCACATAGCCTAGACGTGGTTTCTAGCATGAATCATGGTTCAAGTAACCTTACAAGTTGAGAAGACATGGATATAACAAGGCACGATATTAAAACAAATCTCATAATAGTCTAAAACTACCCGTAATCATGAACATTTGCTGCACGCACCCATTTCGGTCACCTAGAATGTGCGTCATCTCAATATGTCTCATGTAACATGAATCGGCCTCCAAACAATTCGAATCTAGTCACACATACTTAATATCATCAAAAAATGCCGTAGAAAACAACTTCAAACAATAAAGCTTCGATCTTAATCAAAATCAAAAAGTCAACCCGAAAGGTGAACTCCGAGACCGCACCTTGGAATCTAATCAAACTCACAAACTCTAAACACCCATTCACTTGCAAGCTTAACCATACCAATTTCATCCAATTCCGACATGAAATGACCTTCAAATCCTAACTTTTAACTTTAGGAAAAGTTTTTCCAAAATCCCCAATTTCTTCACTTTAATTAACGAACTAAATGCTAAAAACAATGATAGAATCATGGAATATAAACAAATTCGAGTAAAACGCACTTACCCTATATTTGGTATATGTTCGGGTGACGTTTTGGGGTGTTTGGTTTATGTTCGGGTGAGTTTCAGAGTGAAATGGGACACTTAGTCCCAAAGTTGGAAGTTTAAGTTGAAGGAGTTGACTATAGTTTAAATTTTATTTAGACGACTCCGGAATAGAGTTTTGATTATTCCAATAGCTCCTAATAGTTATTTTGAACTTAGTAGCATGTCCGGATAGTGATTTAGAGGTCTGTATGTCGTTTCATCTTGAATTGACAAAATTTAGAAAGTTAAAGGTTTGGAATGTTGAGAAGTTTGACTGGGAGTTGACTTTATAGATATCAGGGTCGGATTCTAATTATGGAAATTGGAATAGGTCGGCCATATCTTTTATGAATTGTGTGCAAATTTTGAGGTCAATTAGAGTTGTTTTGGTATGAATCGACATTAGTTTTGGAACTCGGATGTTCATAGTTTCAATAGGCTTGAATTAGGCTACGATTCGGAGAATTGATGTTGTTTGATGTGATTTTTGGCCTCTGGTAGTGTAAGGCCCCGTTAAAATTTCCTAATGATTTAAGATTTTAAGGTGCGCCAACAGTATTTGGGAATAACGTGTTCGAGTAATAAAGAAGACCCATGGGATAGAACCACGTCATTTTGAAATGTAAATATGTGTTTAAGGTGTGTTGGAACATACTAAGGAGTTTTGTGAATGGCAAGAATTTGTGTGGAACAAGTTGGATAAACTACGTGGAAAGGATGTCTCAATTCGCACAACATCCTAATTCAAACGCAAGCTGCTACCAAACTATAATGACTTAGGAGGTGATCTACCTATAAAATTAAATCTCTTTGAGTCTAGTTTACAACGCATCAAACCATTTGTCATTTGGATATGTATGCAAAAGGTTATGGCCAATGTACTGGATTTATGTCATATGCACAGCCAGATGCGCAAGCACATATATTTGGGAGTTGTGGCTCTGTATGCGCGGCCACTTGCCCAGGTGCACGGCCGCGCATGTATAAGCCCATTAAATAACCCCATGGCCGGGTAGAGAGAGGCAATAAGTCATTTTTGAGCTAAAACATGATATTTTGAGAGTGAGCGAGTGCCCTAGAGTGGGAGAGAGATCTTCAACAAATTGTCCTTCAATTCTTGCTAAAATCATTGAAGATTAACAAGGAAAAATCACTAGGTCTTCATCCTAGAGGCAAGATTCTAGACCCTAGCACTAAATTTCGAAATTTATCTAAAAATGTGTAATTAGCAAGACAATATTTGGGTATGGGAGTTGTGTATTTTGCATGCATGTATTGTCAAAGGGTGTAGGAAGATTGTGAGCTAAAAATGGTAAATAATGGGTTGTGGGATGATGGAATCCTACATAAAAGGACCTTTAAACCTTAATGCACACCTAGTGTTTGATAAAATGCTCAAATGAGCTAGAACCATGATCATCTTCCTAATTTTGGTTCAACTTGTTATATTTCTAAAATAGATTGAAGTTGATAAGATTTCCAGAATATTTTAGAGTTCAAGGAGGCCAATTGAGGTATGTTGGCTAAACTCTTCTCTTAGAATTGAATCCAGATTGATCGTTATAAAATTGGATTTTGAATATGCTTGTGTAGAAAGATATATGTTCAGTATGAATTCCAAATGCTTTTATCATGTAATCTTATCATTTGAGGATGTGTTCAAAGTATTGGATGTGTGTTGAAAATGTTAAGACTTCAAGTCAAGTTCGAATGAAGGTTATTATGCCAAATTGTGTGAAACGTCTGTATGTGCCTAAGATTCTTAGTTGCTCCCATGAGTATTTAAAGTCTTGAATTTTAAAGCGTTGTTGTTGTTGATGACGATGATGACGTTTGAAAGTGGAAAAAGAATTTGAATTATGAAATACGGCTAAGTGCTAAGAATGATTTTATAATTGTGGCCACTAGTGCCAATGAAATGAAAAGATGTGAAAAAAGTATGAAATGAAATGACTGATATAAAAAGGTTGATGTCTCGAATGAGACGGCCTAGCCGATCAGGTCGTGATCGGACGCTATACTACACACATGGTGGTGATTGTATTGGAAATTGTAATTGAAATTGTGATTGTGGTTGGTGTCTCTAATGAGATGGCCTAGCCGATCGGGTCATGATCGGACTCCGTGCTAAAGGTACGGTGGTATTGGTATTGAGGGTAATTGTGGTTGATGTCTCTAATAAGATAACCTAGCCGATCAGATCGTGATCGAACTCCGTGCTAAAAGTACAGTGATATTGGTATTGCGAATAATGGTATTGTGAACGATGATACATCGGACATTGTTGAATTGATGAGGTATGTCATCACACCGGTGGAGGCTTTGGCTGCGGGTGCGGATACGCAGGTGTGTGAGAGTGCATCCCAGAAACGGAGAAAGCCAGCCCAAGCCTGGGTTCACTGGTGCGAATATCTGGGCACAAATGCGCATCCGCAGGCGCGAGTGTTATTGCGCAGAAGCAGAAGTAAGGCGGTATTGGTATTGTGAATAATGGTATTGTGAACGATGATACATTGGTACTAAGGATCTACAACTTTAAAATATGGAAATTTACTTGAACATTTATATGGTTCTAACTTGATGTTTTGGTATTGTTCGAGGCTTCCATTGATTTTATTATTGTTCCTCTTCGTAATATTATTCCTTTTATTGAGAAGGTGTTTAGTTTTACATACTAGTGCTATTNGCGGGTGCGGACACGCAAGTGTGTGAGGGTGCATCCCAGAAACGGAGAAGGCCAACCCAAGCATGGGTTCTCTGGTGCAAATAGCTGGGCACAAATGCGCATCCGCAGGCGCGAGTGTTATTGCACAGAAGCAGAAGTAAGGCGGTATTGGTATTGTGAATAATGGTATTGTGAACGATGATACATTGGTACTAAGGATCTACAACTTTAAAATATAGAAATTTACTTGAACATTTATATGGTTCTAACTTGATGTTTTGGTATTGTTCGAGGCTTCCATTGATTTTATTATTGTTCCTCTTCGTAATATTATTCCTTTTATTGAGAAGGTGTTTAGTTTTACATACTAGTGCTATTCGATGGTACTAATGTCCCTTTGGTCGTGGGTGCTGCATCTTTAATGGATGCAGGTGGTTCCACATCAGGAGACATTGATCAGTAACAACGGTACACTCTCTTCTCAGCTGACTTGGTGAGCCCTACTTCATTTTGGGGTCATGTATCTTTTGTTCCTTGTGTAATGTGTTTGAAGTATAGTCGGTGTCTTGTTTCCGGCATTATCATAGTACTCTTCATTATCTATAGAGGCTCCCTAGACATAGTGTGTGTCGTATATTGGTGCTGGGAAGGTCAAACTATGTTATGTTGTGGTTGTATTACTTGTTATGGAAAATGTGTGTGAAATTTGATACTTTAAAATGATGAAATTATTGGTAATGAATTGGTATTGTAGACATGATCACCTTATTGGCTAATTAATGAAAATATGTATTATCTACATTTATTGATGACTTTGGGTAGAAGGAAATATAACAGGCTTTTTCGGCCGGACTCACTCGGTTGAACGCCGGTCACGCTCCCCAATTTTGGGGCATGACAAGTAGGTCTGTTATGTGTTTTGAAACATTTTGATATATTTGGAAGGGGTCGAGGGCCCCGAGTGTGATTCATATTTAATTCAGAATAATTTTGGACTTGGTTGAATTGATGAGGTATGTTCTTCTGGTGTCATCACACCGGCGGAGGCTTTGGCCGCGGGTGCGGACACACAGGTGTGTGAGGGTGCATCCCAGAAATAGAGAAGGCTAGCCTAGTCCTGGGTTCACTGGTGCGAACAGCTGGACGCAGATGCGCATCCAGAGTCGCGAGTGTTATTTCGGAGAAGCAGAAGTACGGTGGTATTGTTATTCTGAATAATTATATTGTGAACGATGATACATCGGTACTAAGGATCTCCAACTTTAAAATATGGAAATTTACTTGAAATTTTATGTGGTTCTAACTTGATGTTTTGGTATTGTTCGAGGCTTCCATTGATTTTATGATTGTTCCTCTTGGTAATATTATTCACTCTATTAAGATGGTGTTTAGTTGTACATACTAGTGCTATTCGACGGTACTAACGTCCCCTTTGCCGGGGGGTGCTGCATTGTTAATGGATGCAGGTGGTTCCACAGTAGGAGACATTGATCAGTGACAGCGGTACACCCTCTTCTCAGCTGACTTGGTGAGCCCCACTTCATTTCGGGGTCATGTATCTTTTGTTCCTTGTATAATGTATTTGAGATATAGTCGGGACCTTGTTTCTGGCATTATCATAGTACTCTTCATTATCTATAAAGGCTCCGTAGACATAGTGTGAGTTGTATATTAGTGCTGGGAAGGTCAATGTTATATTGTGGTTGTATTACTTGTTATGAAAAATGTGTGTGAAATTTGAGACTCTAAAATGATGAAACTATTGGTAATGAATTGGTATTGTAGACATGATCACCTTATTGGCTAATTAATGAAAATATGTATTATCTCCATTTATGGATGACTTTGGGTATAAGGAAATCTAACAGACTTGCTCAGCCGGGTTCACTCAGTTGAATGCCCGTCACGCTCCCCGATTTTGGGGGTGTAACAGGTAGGTCCGTTATGTGTTTTGAAACGTTTTGATATATTAGGAAGGGGTCGAGGTCCCCGGGTATGATTCGGATTGAATTCAGAATAATTTTGGACTTTGTTGAATTGATGAGGTATGTTCTTCTGATGTCATCACACCGGCGGAGGATTTGGTTGCGGGTGCGGATATGCAGGTGTGTGAGGGTTAATCCCAGAAACGGAGAAGGCCAACCCAAGCCTGAGTTCACCGGTGCGAATATCTGGGCACAAATGGGCATCCGCAGGCACGAGTGTTATTGCGCAGAAGCAGAAGTATGGCGGTATTGGTATTGTGAATAATGGTATTGTGAACGATGATACATCGGTACTAAGGATTTACAACTTTAAAATATGGAAATTTACTTGAAAATTTATGTGGTTCTAACTTGATGTTTTGGTATTGTTCGAGGCTTCCATTGATTTTATGATTGTTCCTCTTCGTAATATTATTCATTTTATTGAGAAAGTGTTTAGTTATACATACTAGTGCTATTCGATGGTACTAACATCCCTTTTGCCGGGGGTGCTGCATCTTTAATGGNTAACATCCCTTTTGCTTGGGGTGCTGCATCTTTAATGGATGCCGTTGGTTCCACAATAGGAGATATTGATCAGTGACAGCGGTACACCCTCTTCTCAGCTGACTGGTGAGCCCCACTTCATTTCGGGGTCATGTATCTTTTGTTCCTTGTGTAATGTGTTTGAGGTATAGCCAGGGCCTTGTTTCCAGCATTATCATAGTGCTCTTCATTATCTATAGAGGCTCCGTAGACATAGTGTGGGTTGTACATTGGTGCTGGGAAGGTTAAACAATGTTATGTTGTGGATGTATTACTTATTATGTAAAATATGTGGGAAATTTGACACTTTATAATGATGAAACTATTGGTAATGAATTGATATTGTAGACATGACCACATTATTGGCTAATTAATAAAAATATGTATTATCTCCATTTATGGATGAGTTTGGGTAGAAGGAAATCTAACAGGCTTGCTCGGCAGGGTTCACTCGGTTGAGCGCCGGTTACGCTCCCCTATTTTTGGGTATGACAGGTAGGTATATTATGTATTTTGGAACGTTTTGGTGTATTAGGAAGGGGTCTCGAGGTCCCCGGGTGTGATTCAGATTGAATTCAAAATAATTTTGGACTTGGTTGAAGTGATGAGGTATGTTCTCCTTGTGTCATTGCATCGGCAGAGGCTTTGGTCCAGAGTGTGGACATGCACGCATGTGAGGGTGCATCCTAGAAACGGAGAAGGCCAGCCCAGGCCTGGGTTCACTGGTGTGGACACCTAGGGATAGATGCGCATCCGCAGGCGTGAGTGTTATTTCGCAGAAGCAAAACTGTAAGGAGTGGGCTCGTAGGTGTGAGCATTTTGTCTGCAGAAGTAGAAATGCATGACATTAGTTGTAATCGCATATGCGATGGATTTTTCTGCAGATGCGACGGTGTGCCCGTAAAAGCAAAAATCACTGGGCAGAAAAGGGGATGTTCGAGGGTTTTATCTCATTTTCATATTTTGGACCTAGAGAGCTTAGTTTATGGCCATGTTTTGAGGTATTTTCTAGGAAATCATGGATAAGTGATTCTAACTCGGATTTGGCTATATTACATGAATCCATTGTTATTGTTGTCATCTAATTAGTGATTTGACTTGGAAAATTTTGGGAAAAATTGTGAAACATCTTAAACTAAAATTTGGGGATTTGAAAGGCGATTTGAAGTCACATTCGAGTAATTTTTGTATGGTTAGACTTGTTATCGAATGGGTATTCGGATTTTGTAAGTTTGGTCGGATTCCGAGAGGCGAGTGCAGGGTTGACCTTTTGAGTTGACTTTGTGTTTCTTTTTAAAGATTGCAACTTTATTGTTCGGAATAGCTTCCTATAGTTTGTATTTATGGTATGAAGTTGTTTTGGCTAGATTCGAGCCGCTTAGAGTTAGATAATCACAGGAAAGGCTTACTAGTGGGTTCAGTTAGCATGTTGTGAGGTAAGTGTCTTGCCTAACATTGTGTGAGAGAATTACCCCGTAGGATTGGTGTGGTTTTGTATTAATTTTGATATGTGGAAGCCGTGTACACAAGGTGACAAGTGTGTACACTGGCTAATTGTGATAATTGACCGGTTTTAGCTATGTAATTTCCTTTCATGCCTTTAATTGAGTTGCCATAATATGTTATGTTCATCATCTTTAGTCTATCTTCACATCCTTTACTTGTCATCGTTAATACTTTTCTTAACACTTGCTAATTATCTTCACATGTTTAGTTGAAGTTATTGTCCTCTCTATTCCTTGTTCATTATTTAACCGATAAGTCCCTTACTTGAAGTTCCTATTTCTTGGAATATCATATTGTTGAATTTGGTATTGAGTTATAAAGGTCGTAGTTCACATTGAGGTAGCATTGTAAATGATTGAAATACCATTCTTGTGGAGTTATTCACTTTCAGACGCTCTTGTTGAGACTCCTGTCCATATAGTGGTTTAGCCATGGGCTATTTATTGTGGAAACACTATTATTGTTGACTTCTTTGG
>AWOL01S0142157.1:4903-20924 GCA_000715115.1 Nicotiana otophora
AAAAAATATATATTAAATTTCTGAAAATATTTACATAATAGAAGGTGATAAAAAATCAAATATAGTCAAATATTAGGTGCTCATAGCTGCCCCTCTTTGCTTGAAAACATGAAGAGTTTTCAGGCAAAGACTAAGTGAGCCATGTGACTAATTTTTGACCAAACCATTATTCAAAAGGAAAAGAAATAAAAGATAGGGTGCAACCGAGTCCTTGTTTTGGACATCCTACATATCCCTGGTTATAGGGGGAATCATGTCGCGTGTAGTTGAAGGAGAATTGTGGAATGATGAGTTGAGGAGTTGAGTGAGGTTCCATCAAGACTCCGGTCCACGATCCTGCTATTATATCAAAATAAAAAAGAAACTAAACAAGCATATCAGTTATGAGTGACAAGATTCCTATCTATTAGTCTTCTGAAACATGATCTTGAGTCTTGACTGGTTCTTCATGCAGACTTTGATCTAAATCTTGATGCTCGCTAGTTGTAGGTTCTAGTTCATTGTTCTATAGCTTCTTCTAATCAAAACGGGACTCCAATGCTCGTGGCTTCAGTCGTGTCTTGAGCATTCCACATCTTTTCAACTGCTTTTGCATTTTGGATTCACTTATTTGTTTTTATTTTTTTTGAATTGAGACTTCTTCTTTTGGTCATCTCGAACCTTGTGCCTCGAGGTAAAACCTACTTAGACACCAAAACAAACAAACAGACGAAATATTTCTGCCCCAGTTTGCACTAGAAAATTTTCGTGAATTATTGTAACAAAATTCTAAACTTCTTCTTTATTCAAAGCAATAAAAGGTCGGGAGTGGTGTACCCCGAAAAAGTCATGTTGTTTTATTTTTTATTTTTTATTTTGGATGGTATTCCTTTATTGTCAAAAGGATGTCTCAACTAAGGATTTGTGTACCTTATGTTGGGAAAATGTGGCCAAGGAATGGGATACCTTATATTGGCAAAGATATCAGGGAGTGGTGTACCCTGCATTTAAGATCAAATCAACTAGGGAGTGAATACCCTATGTTGGAAAAGAGACTAGGGAGTGGAGACCCTATGTCTAAAATAAAATCAACTAGGGAATGGAGACCCTATATTGGAAAAGTGACTAGGGAGTGGAGACCTTATGTCTAAAATAAAATCAACTAGAGAGTGGAGATCCTATGTTGGAAAAGAGACTAGAGAGTGGAGACCCTATGTATAAAATAAAATCAACTATGGAGTGGAGACCCTATGTTGGAAAAGGCGACTAGGGAATGGAGACCCTATGTTGGAAAAGAGACTAGGGAGTGGAGACCCTATGTGTAAAATAGAATAAACTAGGGAGTGGATACCCTATGTTGAAAAGGGCGACTAGGGAGTGGAGACCTTATGTCTAAAATAAAATAAATTAGGGAATGGAGACCCTATGTTGGAAAAAACGACTAGGGAGTGGAGACCCTATGTCTAAAGTAAAATCAACTAGGGAGTGGATACCCTATGTTGAAAAGGACGACTAGGGAGTGGAGACCCTATATCTAAAATAAAATCAACTAGGGAGTGAAGACCCTATGTTGGAAAAGAAACTAGGGATTAGAGACCTTATGTCTAAAATATCATCAACTAGGGAGTAGAGACCCTATGTTGGAAAAGCATACAAGGGAGTGTAGACCCTATGTCTAAAAATATAAACTAGGGAGTAGAGACCCTATGTTGGAAAAGCGACTAGGGAGTAGAGACCCCATGTCTAAAATAATCATCAACTAGGGAGTAGAGACCCTATGTTGGAAAAGCATACTAGGGAGTATAGACCCTATGTCTAAAAACATCAACTAGGGAGTGGAGACCTTATGTCTAAATATCATCAACTAGGGAATGGAGACCCTATGTCTAAAAATCATCAACTAGGGAGTGGAGACCTTATATCTAAAAACATCAACTAGGGAGTGGAGACCCTATGTTGAAAAACCGACTAGGGAGTGGAGACCCTATGTCTAAAAATCATCAATTAGGAAGTGGAGACCCCATGTTGGAAAATGCAGCTAGGTATTGGAGACCCTAAACTATCATGATTTGGAACTTTCTTTCTTTTCTTTCTTTTTTTTAGAGAATGAGTAAAATGCGGGAAAGAATTTGGAGAAGACTTCCCTTTTATTTTTGAGTGGTTGTTGTTGTAGAGCCATTTCAGTCTCCACGTGATTTTCTTTTGGTTGCACCTGCTTCTTGCAAGGTTTCTTTGGATTACACATGTTTCCTATTTCTCAAACAAAGAACAATTTGTCAGTTTGAAACGATGGTTGGCTTTGTGGCCTTGAACGTTTCACTCACTTGATCCCGGCCCTTTCAGCTGCAACTGGTTGTTTCCTGAATACCGATTGCATTTCTAACCTCGGAGAACTTCTGGCTTTTCCAGACTTTGTCATGACGGTTAGTCATGTGGGACTTAACCTTTTCAACTTTATTTTGCCTTTGTGAGCATTTGACTTTGAATTTTCTCTTTCAACAATTTTTGATTTTGAAGCAGCGGTCACCATGGCCAGTCGGAGTCGACCTGATGCCCCTGCCGAGGCTGGGTGCCTTTTTTTGCATATTGGCTTATATCAAGTGAAAATCCTGTAAATCAGTATTGCCATCCCTGCTTCGTCTTAGTTTTGGAACAGAGTTAGATCGAAAGGGATTTAAAAAAAAGCAAACAATGGAATGGACAAATGAATTTAGACGAGGGGTATCCCTTTCGGGGAAAAGAAAGAAGGAGTTATCTGGAGTGCATGTGGACTTCAATGAACATGACATGCCTCTTGGACTGGATGCCTGATCTGTGTAAACCGTCCAACTCTCAGAAATTCATCAGAACTTATGCCTCAAAATCAAGAAACTTTGCCAGGACTTTATCGATGCCTATAGTTGTGAGGATCCTCTTTTCGATCAGTGGAGCCCTTTGCGGGTTTTCACCATCTGACCTCTCTAATTTCTCTTCTCATCGTCGCCTTATAGTTCTCTTGCGAGTTTTCACTAATAAAACTCTCATTTTCAATTTCTTTGCTTACCATCGCCTTATGGTGTCCGTGAGGGTTTTCACCGATAAGTCTCTCTCATTTTATTTCTCTCATTTTGTTGTATTAGATCCAGGTAACTGTATCCTCCCATTTCGAACCTCTTTGCTGATTGATCAAAAAGACTTGAATAGGGTTTTTGGGGTAAAAAGCATTTGGATTGAATTACAACGTTATAAGCTTTTAGACGAACCTATCGTCGAATCATTGTAACTTTTGTTCTAGTTTTAACTTTGGGGGGAATTTAGATTTTTGTTTTGGTGTGACTGAACCCATAGGGAGGCTGCCTACGTATCCTTTCAAAATCAAGTCGAACGTAGTTCAAGGAACTTTGTTTTTGTTTTATTTTTCTTCTTCTTCTTCTTTTTCTCCTTTTCCGTAGTAACTTCCAGGTTCCAAAGAGGTTGATAAAAAAAAGGGAACCGGGTTTGCAAGGGTTGGCAGTGTTTGGGTAGCGAGAATGAAAGCCTTCGTCATCCCAATCAGAGAGTATTAAAGTTGTGAAAAGGGTCAAACATAATACTTCTTGACCGCATCTGCATTGACAACTATATCGGGGTCATTTCCTTCAATGTCTCCCAAGTACAACGCTTCTTTCGGCAACAGTTTTCTTATAATGTACGGACCTTTTCAATTTGGAGCAAATTTTCCTTTTGCTTCCTCATGATGCGGGAGAATACGTCTCAGGACGAGTTGCCCCACTTCGAATTTCCTGGGCCACACTTTCTTGTTGTAGGCACGGGCCATTCTTTGTTGGTACAACTGCCCATGGCAAACTGTGGCCATTCGCTTTTAATCAATCATAGTTAACTGTTCCAAGCGGGCCTTGACCCATTCATCATCCTCGATCTCGGCTTCAACAATGATTCGAAGAGGGGGAATTTCAACTTCTGCAGGTATTACGGCTTCAGTGCCATAAACTAATAAGTAAGACGTAGCCCAAACTGATGTGCGCACGGTTGTGCGATATCCCAATAATGCAAAAGGCAGCTTTTCATGCCACTGTCTAGAACTTTGAATCATTTTCCTGAGGATCTTCTTGATATTCTTGTTTGCAGCTTCAACAATGCCATTAGCTTTGGGCCGATAAGGGGTAGAATTATGATGCGTAATCTTAAATTGTTCGCATACCTCCCTCATCAAGTGGTTGTTCAGATTTGCAACATTGTTTGTAATGATAGTTTTAGGAATACCAAAACGGCAAATAATGTTGGAATGCACGAAGTCCACCACCGCTTTCTTGGTGACGGCTTTGAAAATGACTGTTTCAACCCACTTTGTGAAATAATCAATGGTAACCAAGATGAATCTGTGCCCATTTGAAGCTTTCGGCTCTATTGGCTCAGTGATATCCATACCCTAGCCAACGAACGACCAAGGTGCTGACATAGGATGCAACTTTGAAGGCGATGCATGAATCATGCCACCGTGTATCTGACACTCATGACACTTCCGAAAAAAACTGAAGCAATCATTTTCCATGGTCATCCAGTAATAACCTGCATCAAGGATTTTCTTTGCAAGGACATATCAGTTCATGTGAGGTCCACATACTCCCGAATGCACTCCTTTCATGATCTTTTCAGCTTCTAGGGCATCTACACACCTCAGAAGATTCAGATCTCGAGTTCTTTTGTACAAGATTTCTCCGCTCAAGAAGAAATCGTTGGCAAGCCTTCTAATGGTTCTCTTTTGGTCTCCACTAGCCTGCTTGGGATATTCCTTTGTTTTCAAAATTATTTTGATATCATGATACTATGGCTAAATATCTAGTTCTATTTCAATTGTATTACAATAAATATGCCTTTCTCAAATTTGGATTTCCAGTGGGTCAATATGGACATTGCTCGAATACGGCAGCATTGCGGCCAAAGTAGCTAATGCATCAGCTAACTCGTTGTGGAATCGAGGAATATACCTGAACTCGACGAACTTGAATCGTTTGCTAAGATCTTTCACATGTTGCCTATATGGGATAAGCTTGATATCTCGCGTTTTCCATTCACCTAGGGCTTGCCAAATGATCAAATCAGAATCTCCCATGATTAACAATTCTTCCACATCTAGATCACCTTCCATATTCATGCCCATAATGCAGGCTTCATGCTTAGCGGTGTTGTTGGTATAGAAGAACCGAAGCCGGGCTGTGGCCGGATAGTGGTGACCAGTGGGTGAAACCAAAATTGCCCCAATCCATACAGCTCCATCAAAGAACATTGTCCAAGCATTAGTGTCTTCTGGAATTAATTCAATTGAATTTACTTCCTCGTCCAGAAAGTAAGTACTTAGGGGTTGGTATTAATCACCAACCGGGTTCTCAGCTAGATGATCTGCCTGGGCTTGAGCTTTCATCGTCGTACGGGTGACATAGACAATGTCGAACTTAGTGAGCAGGATTTGCCATTTTGCTAACCTTCCTGTGGGCATTGATTTCTGGAATATGTACTTCAGAGGATCCATTCTAGTTATGAGATATGTGGTGTAGGATAAAAGATAATGTCTGAACTTCTAGGTGACCCAAGTTAGGGCGCAACAAGTTCTTTCCAACAAAGTATATTTGGCTTCATAACTAGTAAACTTCTTGCTCAAGTAGTATATGGCCTGCTCTCTCTTCCCGGTCACATCATGTTGCCCCAGGACACAGCCAAAAGGAATTTTCCAAGACTATCAGATACAAAAACAAAGGTCTTCCTCGCTCGGGTGGAACCAACACTGACAGATTTGACAAATATTCTTTGATCTTATCAAAAGCCTCTTGACATTCATCTGTCCATTTGGTCACTGCATCTTTCTTCAGCAACTTAAATATGGGCTCACACGTGGTAGTAAGCTGAGCAATGAACCTGCTGATGTAATTCAATTTCCCTAGCAGACTTATGACCTCTTTCTTGGTTCTTGGAGGTGGCAAATCTCGAATAGACTTTATCTTTGTCGGATCTAACTTAATACCCATTCGGCTGACTATAAACCCCATAAGTTTCCCAGATGGAACTCTGAATGCACATTTGGCTGGATTCAATTTCAAGTCATACATGCGCAAATGCTCGAAGAACTTTCTCAAATCCCGCACATGATCTTCCTGCATTTTGGACTTAATGATCATATCATCCACGTACACCTCAATTTCCTAGTGCATCATGTCGTGAAAAACGGCAGTCATGGCTCTCATGTAGGTTGCCCCGACATTTTTCAGACCAAATGGCATGACCCTATAACAGTAAGTGCCCCATTGTGTGGTGAAAGCCGTCTTTTCTGCGTCTTCTTCATCCATTAGAACCTGGTGGTACCCAATGTAACAGTCCACGAAAGACTGTATCTAATGTTTGGCACAGTTGTCAACAAGAATGTGGATGTTTGGCAATGGAAAGTTGTCCTTGGGGCTTGCCTTGTTCAAATCCCAATAATCAACGCACACTCGGGTTTTCTCGTCCTTCTTTAGCACTGGGACCATATTAGCCAACTATGTGGTGTAGTGGACCACCAGAATCACACCAGCTTTTAATTGTTTGGTGACTTCTTCTTTGATCTTATCACTGATGTCCGTTTTAAACTTTCTTTGCTTTTGTTGGACGGGTGGGTAACCGAGCTAAGTTGGCAATTTATGTACCACCAAATCGACACTCAGCCCTGGCATATCATCATAGGACCATGCAAATACGTCTTTGATTTCAAACAAAAGTTAGATCAATGCATCTCTAGTTCTTTCATCGGTGTGAATGCTTATCATGGTTTCCCGGACCTCTTCTGAACTGCCTAAATTAACTGGATCGGTTTCATTTAAGTTTGGCTTAGGCTTATTCTCAAATTGTTCCAATTCTCTATTTATTTCCCTAAAAGCCTCATCTTCATCATATTCTGGTTCTTGATTCATTATTTCACAGTTAGACAGCATTTTAGGATCTGGGCATGAAGTTCGCAAGCATGTCATGTTATTTAAGTCTGCATTATTAGAACCGAAAAGAAAAAGATAAGAAAAAAAAATCAGAATAAGGAAAAAGGATACATCCATTGACGATAAAATATTGATTTCATTGAATTGAATTGAAGATATGAGGGTTTAAATCAAAATCAAAAGATAATAAAGTAAAACATTTGAGTTACACATTGGAATAATTCGTAATGTAGAAAAGATAGCAAGACTGGACTACCGGGATTCCCGCCTGACGGGGAATGGGGTAACTTTTCAATTATGAAGCTTGGCAGTTAGTCCCATGTACTACACCTCAGCAGTGCTAGTACCTTCCCCCGACTGGACCATGTGGGACTCATACATCATTTGTTTCACGGCTTCACAAATATCCTCAATCTCTTCGGGCGTGAAGGCCTCTTCTTCTTCTTCTTCTTCTTCTTATACATACGTGGATTTAACAAATGACTTGGCGAGATGCAGAATGGTCCGGGGCAGGACCCATTCATTTTTCTTGCGCTCATCAACCCATCTTATATCGGTATTTGTAGCTTGGAAACCTACGCCTAAGAACTTCTCATTGGTGGTCGAAGTGATGGGCTCTGTGATGCCTTGTAGAGATACCCTGAGCCCCTTTTCGAACTTGTACCCATGTTTAATCATTGCAATGGCGACCATGACTGATGCATTAGATAAGCAAGGTTGAGGGAACATTGCTCCTTCTTCGCATTGATCGACAACCACAATTTCGAAGGCTTGATAGACAATGTGCTCACTTCTTTCTCTAGCTTCAAGACACGGGACTGAAGGGTCCCTGTAAATAGACTATTCATACTCCCCATGTACAATAATTTCTTAGTTTTCATTCTCAAATTTGACCATTTGATGGAGAGTGGAGGGCACAACCCCTGCAGCGTGAATCTATAGTCTTTCTAGGAGAAAATTATATGAAGTATCCATGTCCAAAACCTGGAAAGTCACTTCGAAATCCACAGGTCCAATGGTCAAAATCAAATCAATTTTCCCTATTGTGTCTCACTTGACACCATCAAAAGCGCTCACACAAACATTGTTTGGTCAAATTCTTTTTATTCTAATTTCCATCCTCTGGAGCATAGAGAGAGGGCAAGTGTCGACTCCGTCGAGCCCAGACCCACCATCTAGTATGACTTTCTTCATATAATAACCTTCATATTTGATAGTAAAGTGAAGGGCTTTGTTATGGACAGCTCCCTCTAGGGGGCAAATCATCGCGGCTGAAAGAAATCCTGTTGACTTTGAAGAATCATTCAGCCATTCTCTCCAATTGTTCAAATGAAGTTTTAACCGGGATATATGCCTCTTTCAATGTTTTCAAGAGTACCTTCGGATGTTCATTTGAGCTCAACAACAGGGATAAAAGCGAAACTTGGGAAGAAGTCTTCCGGAGTTGATCAACTATGGCATATTCCGAAGTTTTCATTTTTCGAAAAAATTCTTCTGCTTCTTCAGTGCTCACAGGCTTCTTGGGCGGAAATCGTTTATCATTGTTCAGGTTTAACTTCTTTAGCTCATCTGGGTTGTGGTACTTCCCATATCAGTTCATTTCGTTAAACTCTCCCATAATCTCTTTCCCTTTGTAAGTAACCGTCATTTTGTTGTAATTCCAGGGGACTGTAGTGGGGTCTCTCATAGGGCTCTGTGGTGCGCGCCTGATAACCACGGGCTCAGTCAGCCTTGGTGGAATTACCGGCCCCCGCACCACATAAGTCCCTTTTGGCACATATAACTTTGACACATTTAGCGTGACTTTCCTTTGCTCAAATATTTTGGAAGTGTTCAACATGACTTGTTCCTTACTTGGGGCCTTAGGAACATAGAGAATTGCGTCCTTAGTAGGTGCTACCCCGGTTTTTGTTTCTACAGTTTTTTTCTGCAACTTGAGGGATTTGAGTGGTTTTCTTCTCATTTATGGCTTGTTTCGCCGCCGCTTTGGGTTTGGCCTCTGAATCGGCAATGGCGATGATGGCTTTCAAGGCTGGATCAAACTTTTTACCATCACAAATCATTCCAATGACCGGCCTATTGTTGTGAGCCAGTAATGAATTGTTAGTCACATTGGGGGACTTCCTCGTCTCTCAACACCACTCATTTTTATTCTATCAAATTCTCAAATGCCCTCTTGAGAGTCTAATAATCCTCTGTATCATGACCCTCTGCCCCCAAATGATAGGCACACCTGGTACCAGGCCGGTATGATGGAGATTCCAGATTTTGCCGGTTTGGAGGCACATGTTGCAATAGACCCATCTGGATTAATTTTGGAAACATGCTAGAGTAGGACTCACCAATAGGGATGAAGTCATTTCTCTTGGGAGGCTCACAGGGGCATGTATTATGTTGGTAGTTGTTTTGTGATGGACGGGGGTTATATAGAGCTGGGTGAGGATATTTATTTCTGAGAGGTGGAGCTCGATTTTGGTTGTAGTGCTGTTGTGGCCGTGTATAGGTTTGGGCATTCATCACCTCATAGGGAGGCGGTGCCACGGCATATGCTGCATCTTGATGGGGGTAGTAGTGTTGTGGGGTTCAAGGAGGCAGGTAAGAATGATCACGGGATCGGCGAGGGCCTCTCGAACCTGAAGCCATCATGGCTCTTTCTTCCCTCTTCTTTCGATTTGCTAAATCTCCCGAGCCATTCTGGATGGATTGGGAGGTGGATCTCAAAGCAGATTGACTTATGATTTAGCCAGTTTTCAGGTCATTTTCTACCATTTCTCCGATTTTTATGGCCTATGCAAAAGGTTTGCCCATGGCAGACATCATGTTCTGAAAGTAATCGGCCTCTTGGACCTACAAGAAAACATTGACCATTTCTGTCTCATCCATAGGAAGTTTCACTTTGGCTGCTTGCTCACGCCACTTGATAGCGTATTCACGAAAACTTTCCGAAGTTTTCTTCTTGAAATTGGTCAGAGAATTCCTATCTGGAGCTATATTAACATTGTATTGTAAATGCATGACGAAATCTCGGTCCAAGTTGTCCCATATATGCCAATGGGAGATGTCCCGGTCCATGTACCATTCTGACGCAATTCCCGCTATGCTTTCCCCGAAATAAGCCATCAATAATTCTTCTTTTCCACCAGCACTCCTCGGTTGGTTACAGTATCGTTTCAGGTGAGCGATCGGGTCTCCGTGCCCATCGTACTTTTCAAATTTTGGCGTTTTAAAGCCAGCGGGCAGGTGAACATGGGGAAACATGCACATATCAGAGTACGAGACACCCTTTTGTCCACTCAGGCCTTGCATGTTCTTCAGACTTTGTTCGAGGCTTTTCATCTTCCGAGCCATCTCTTCTTGCTCGGAGTTCTCACGGCTCTTTCCTGTTCCATGAGAGACTCAAACTGCGGGTGTTGAGGGTAAGAGTTTGGGGTAATATGAGCGGTGTCTAGCTGAAATTGCGATACTTGAAAAGTGAAAGATGAAGGCTTGAAGCATGGCCTGGGCACTATTGGATGTGCCGTAGTAGATACTGGTGGTGCGGTAAATAATATAGAAGGTACCCCTGAGAACGATGCCTGGGGAGAACCTCAGAAGGCATACCAGTGAAATTGGCTGATATAGTGGGGTACCCAAACATGATGAATGGGTTGGTTACGGGGATGGGGACGTTGGTGGTTCCACTCGTCCTGGGAAGCAATTCAATAAATCTGGGGATTGTATTGGGTGGTTCTTTGCCATTAGACCAAGCGTCCCATATTTCTAACATGTGGAGGCACAACCTCCTGTTTTCTTCAGCGGTTGTAGACTCTGACTGTGGAATAGCCGATATAGGACTATCATCATGCTCAATAATTGGTAGATGACTTTCGGCGGCCATAGGAACACTGCCTTTAGATCTTGTAAAGTAAGGATGGGAAGCCAGATTACCACAAAACCAACCACCTTAAACAAGACATGTCTTATATGCACACATAACAAACTTGTTAGTTTAAGACATTTAACATATGGGGAATCGCATATTGGAGATGCAATGCACTTGAACAGTTAAACGTTTCTAAATATTTTTGCAACGGCTGTGTGTTTCATCCCGGCTTTGCTATTTTGTTTCTCAAATTTCAAACCCTAATTTCTTTTCCCTTCTCTTTGTTGTTTTTCGCTCTTTATTTCTTCACTATTTTCTTTCTTTTTCACTCAATTTTTCCTTTTTCTTTCTCTCTCTCTTTTTACTCATTTTTGGTTTATTTTCACTCATATTGTCTTTAGCTATGATCGAATCCGATGGAGATTGCCTACGTATCATGACGCCGCATGAATCAGATCATTACGCAGTTCAGGAAATAAATGTAGAATAAAAGAAAAGAGAATTTTGGTTTTTTCAATATTTCATTAAATAAAATCTTTTTTGATTTTTCTATTACAAAGACTTTGGAAATACTAACGATTAAACATACAGACTCAAAAAAAAAACAGACTTGGAAAAGATAAACAAACTCGAAAAGGTAAAATACAGACTCAAAGCCAAAAAATAATTAAACAAACAAAAAAACAAAAATCGGGAATACATAAGAGCCTTCAAAACTACTCCGGGGGCCCACGGGACATCAGTCGGTCTCGATGCGGGCATGCGTGCAATCTGTTCTTGAAGGTACTCTAAATCAGCCATCACCCGACGGACAAAAGTCATCACGGAAGTAAAGATCATGGACCTAGTCATATCTTCACATTCATGGCACTTTATTGCGACGTAATCAACGATTTCTTTAATTTTTATTTAATTACGCTGTTTTCTTAGAGCAAGCATCCAATTTGCTGAAAATCGGGCCTCCAACACCTGCGTGGCCTTATGGTTTTGGTTTTGCAATTGTTGTATGTCTTCTTCCAATTGGGAAATCAATGTATAGCAATGCTCTCTTTTAGCCTTGAAATCCTTTGTGTGTTGGACCATTTTATTTTAGAGATTAGTCAGCTTTTCCCTTAAGATCGCGACCCCTCTATCATACTTTTGCTTTAACTGTTGAACACACCTTGCCCGTTCTTCTATATTATTCGCCAATTTTGCCCGAGCTTTTACCAATTCATCCTCGGCCTTTGTCGGATCAAACACATAATCATGAACTTTCCGCCTCAGATTGCTTATGAGTATTTCATCTTTTTTACTTCTTACTGGGTTTTGAGCTGCTATTTTAATTTTCTGAATCTGAGCTCGGAGGGCTTCATTTTCTCGGGCCAACCTTTTCTTTTCCACTTCATCCTCGGCAGCATGCAAACTACTATCAAATTTGAGGTTTTTGATTTGATCCTCTAACTTGCTTATGGTGGTCCGATATTCCTTCTCTTTAGCTAACCAAACCCACTGTTCTTGCGCTCTATCGGTGAATTGTTGGACATGGGGCCTTTTGGCAGGCTGTTCTGGCTCTTGATCGACTCAAACTCTCTTACCATACCAAGCTATGTAGTTAGATTCTAATTCACCCGAGAACAAATCCCGTACTTGAGTCTGTGGCTCCAAAAACCTACATTGGTGCCAAATCTGGCAAACCTTTTCTTCTAGGAATGCTGGTTTTGGGCATAGTTCAATAACCTGTGGACTCAAATCTTCATCATGAGGGACTGTTTGGTATCTTTCCAATTGGCGTAGGACCCGATGCAGAGCATATGGCTGAATACTCCGAAGACCCATCAATAAAAGAAAACACACTCCGGCAGACATGTAAATAACCTCATTGACCGAGAGCCAACTGAAAGTCTACTCAATTCAGTTTGCAGTCAAAGAACCCAAATACGCGAACCAGGCCTCAGTACCCTCCGACAACTCATAACCGTTTAGCCGATTTCCATATTCTTCAATGCAATCGAGTCCGGTTAGACCGTAGTTCATTACCTCTAGCGATGGCAAAGATGTTCTACCAGCCACATTTGCAAAAGCAAATTGCAATCCTCAAAGAACTTTGTCCCAGCTCGACTGACGGTTAAAGTTCGATAGATATCTGTGAGAATCATCGGTATAATAGTGTCGTTGGCCTTTTTGACCATAAAGTCGTCCATTCCTGCAAGTCCCAACTCTATATGTCTGTCACTACTTGGGCATATTAGAGTGCCTAAAACAACTACAAAGGCTAAACCCATGCGTGCTTCCCATTTGTTTTTATTTCCCTGATGACTCAAACCAGTGTCCGGAGCCTCAAATCCGCGGGGGTCCCTATACCAGCTATATAAGAAGTGGAATGTGCAGAATCATTCGACCAAATTTCTATCTTTAACCTGCCGGTTAATACTCAGAAGGTCCAAAAACTTATGAGGAATTACAACCCTTGGTGCTGTTGGATATTGGTGCCTGAGATTCCCATCAAGACCAGCGTAACCTGCCATCTCCTCCAGTGTAGGGGGTCAATTCGAAGTCAGAGAAATGGAATACGTTGTGTGCCGGGTCCCAAATAGGTATCAAGGCTTTAATTATATCAACCCTGGGTTTAATCTTCAGAAGACCGGTGAGCCCACCTAGAGCTTTGGTCACAGAACGCTTGTTGTCCTCCCCAGGTCGTCCCACCATATGTGGAGCCTTAGTGGAATCTCATCTACGACTCGAAATAGTATATTTTCAACGGTGCTCATCCTGCACATTTAATTTAGGGGGACTGGTTAAAACATGTAATTTTTTTGTTTAATTATTGAACAAAAAAGATTATTTTTGCAAAATATAACTTAAAACAACTCAAGGGCACCTTTGCAAATACGACCCTTCAGCACTTCAAAAGGAAAGATTTTAGGGTTGTGCTTGCTAAGTGACCAAAATTAGAAAAGGGCCATAGGTGGCTATTCTTGCAAAAAGGGCCTTCCGGCGTCCCGTCGGGACATTTATGGCTATTTGGACAAAAACGGCATCACCTAGATTTATTTATGACAAAATGGCAGCATTTTTGACATTTTGTTTTTTTGCAAAAGCAGGGCTGGACCCGATGAGAGTTGCCTACGTATCTCACATCCGGTGAGAATCAAACTCGCGTAGTTCGGTAAGTTTTGACGCACAAAAAATATGACTTATTTTGAAATGACTCTTCTTTTTTAAAAAAAAAAAATTGGCAGAGTTTCGAGATTTTTTTAATACTGGAATTTTTAGAACCGGGTGTTTTTCTATCTTACCTCACTCTTAGTTTTTCTTAATTTTCTTTCCCTATTCTAGAAGCCGGTCAACATACAAGCCGAAGCAAATAAATGCACAAGTAGCACGTAAAATGCATCACGATGGTTTTTTAAATTTTGGGTACACTGTCCTAGACGGACCCAACCAATGTGTTGAGTCCCCAAAGTCAAATGCACGTGATGCAAACAAACGTACCTACTAGGGATCTGGCATGAGGCTATGTCATTCTAAGTTTAAATTCTGGGTGTATTGTTCTAGACCTGGCTTACCCGAGCGGACAACTCGAGCCGAGGGGGCATGTACCGGGAATACAGAAGCTTCACCGGTTTTGCAACTAGTCCGATCCTCGTTCTAAAATTGAGGTATGACTCTAACATAAAAGAAGCCACGCGAAGCGCACGCTTCTCAGAAGATTTAGAAGACTTAGAGAGAATAAGGGTTTCCGTAACAGTTTATATACAGTTCATATAATATTAAAGCGGTAAAAAGCGGCATTTAGCACATTAGGCTTAAGCACGTAAAAATCAGATAATAAACAGAAGCGGGGTATCATAGTTTATTCTAAGCTCGAATTCTGAACTCTGAACCAGAGATTATGGGTTCGATCCCCAACAGAGTCGCCAGAGCTGTCACACCTCCTTTTTCCGAGGGATAGGGAGTTTTTCCATTTTAAAGTGACATTATTCGAAATGAGATTATTTATTTAATTCAGAGTCTCCACTTGGAATAGTTATTGTGGTGTCCCAAGTCAACGATTTATTTTAAAATCCCAAATCGAAGAAATTGACTCTATTTATGGTCAGCGAACACATAAGACTAGGTAAGGAATTCTGTTAACCGGGGAGAAGGTGTGAGGCACTCTCGAGTTACGTGGTTTTAGCACGGTCGCTTGACAATTAATACTTGGCCTAAGCATCTGACTTATTACATGTTTTAAGCCTATTATGCATTTTACCTTTTGACCATTTTTAATTATTTGCTTAACCGCTTTTAGTATTTATGGAATTTATTTAAATAAGTTACGATGTCTTACACTTGTCGTTTTGGTACACATTGCAAACCGCCCCAGGTGAAACGCACCCGCGATTTACAACATATTTATTTTTATTATTATTTGAAGTTACGGTCAAGTCGCGTGAAGCGCGTACTTTAATTGGAGTTTACGTATCATGACTATACCACGGGAACCATATCCATAGTCACAATGATTTATTATCAATCGCGCCTAAAGCAAGCTACGATGTTCGAATATTATTCAATTACTAATTTTGAGATTATTGTAAGGTCATGAGGTATGGATATTGTTGTGGAGAAAATGAACTAAATTAATTATGGAAAAGTTGGCTAGCTTGTGAATGTTTATTTATTTTTGGTCCTCGGCAATAATTAGCTCATAAATACGCTGGGAAAGTCCAATTAAAGTCTTACACCAATCATGGCCCAACCTAATCTCTTATAATTTTACTGCTAACCAATATTTGAAACTAGACTAAATTTATGGTAGGAATAGATAGATACAGGCAGAATCAATTTAGTCACTAAAATAGGAGATCAAAATGAAACTAAAACATGCTAAAATGGAAAGTCATTACTTCATTGAATAAACAAGAAAAGTAACAAATTAATACATATTCATCAATAGGATTAACCACATGAACTACCAAAAAGGATAATAAATTAATCTTAACAAATACTCAACATGAGAACAAATTAATCTTAGCACACTCAGATGCAAACTCGACCATATCATACTCAAAGTTGAATAAAAACAGAGTGAGCGAGAACATTAATGAAAAAACAAAATAGAAAGAGAAGTGAACCTTTGTATTGATGATTGTGGATTTAAATTACAACCCATCAATGATCGGATAGCTCTCAACTGGACCCTTCGGACCGTAGAAAACTCGAGCGGAAAATCTCAACTTGCAACCTCAATCGACCTTGCAAAACCGACGATTTA
>AWOL01S0142187.1:15756-52650 GCA_000715115.1 Nicotiana otophora
CTTATCAAGTTGCATTAAATCATGCTAGACCAAATGTTCCAACTCCTTCTTCTTCTGATTCTCAACCATCTAAAAGAACTGCGGGAGTAAGAGCACTTAGTGTTTGGGCGGGGTTTAGGGGTTCTCAAGGTTCTAATAGTAGTGATTTTTCACAACTAAATGAGGTTGAAGTTTATTTGTCGCAGGCAATTGAGGTAGTGAATTCTGACGGCTCCTTTAATCTTTTGGAATGGTGGAAGGACAAAGAAAAATACTTTCCGGTTCTTTCAAGGATGGCCCGAGATATTTTAACTATTCAAGCTTCAACAGTGGTATCAGATAGCGCTTTCAGTCAAGCAAGACTTCAACTCGGTGATTATAGAGTGTCTATGAGGGAGAGTTTGGAAAAATTAGTACTTTTCAGAGATTGGATCCGATCGGAAAGAAGAAATTTTGGACTTGCTGAATCACAACCAGATGAAGACGAAGCTTACGAAGAAATGCTAGCTGAACTTGCGGAGGATGTTGCTTCGCCCGGAAGTGGCGATGACCAAGCTACTTTTCCGCCACCACCAACAGAAATTCCTCCGGACCTTGATAGATTTATGAAGTTTGTAAGAGATACCATTTAACTTGTATGAACAAAAATTAGTATGTATTATGTAACTTATATTTTGGCACATCTTGATTAGTTTTTTTTTCTTCTCAATGGTGGTATTAGCACCTTGTTGTGCTCATTCCATAGGGGGATGAAGACTAAGAAAGATATTGCCATATTTTTTAATGCTATAATAAAATTACAAGGCATATCTTTTTACAATATTTTTGTCTTTAGACTTAGATATTATTTTTAACATCCTTTTGTCTCTAATTTCTATTTAAGTTTTTTAAAAAATCTGTTGGGCCCACTTAGCCCATTTAGCCCGCGGGCCGGGACCGTTAGCCCGGGAACAAACGGTCCCGGTCCCGGGCCGGTCCCTACAAAAAGACCGTTTAGCCTGTTTAATTTGGGACAGATCCGGGACCGTTTGGACCGGACCACTTAGCCCGTTTAGGCCCGGGACTGGCCCACTTGCCACCCTTAACTGAGTTTATCTGATACTGTAGCTCCCGTGATGTCACAACTTACAAGCTTATCATCCACGCGATATTCGTAAGAGATCTGTCTTTTACACATAAGATATCTAAAAAGGTCATTTTCTTAATTTTAAATTTATCAAGGCACATGATGTACAAATAGCACAAAATTTGTTAATAAGAATATTAAAAAAGCATAAACTTATAAGTTAGTGAATAATCAAATTATTAAAGAAATTCAACAATTTATATATTAAAGTGTTTATTTTACCATTTGTATAATATAATTTTTCTACGAAATGATTCAGTTGAACCACCTTTAAGGCTTCAACACACTTAACTCTGCCCATTATAAATTGCATATTTTCCTTATAAATCCATGCAATACAACGCTGTGATAACTAGCCAACTTGTTTGTTTGGTACGAAGAATTGTTTTTTGAAATTGTTCTTCAATGTTTCCATGTTGGATAGCTTAAATATTTACGAAAATCTTTTGCTTAAAATACGCTTTGATATACGAAAATAATTTTCATGACAAAGTGGGGAAGTTATTACGCTATTTTTTTTTTGAAGAATGTTCCTTTTACTTGGTCAATATAATCCTACTCTATCCTCACCAATAAGGGTGTCCATAGGCCGGGTTCATTCGAATTTTCTAATTACCAGACTAAATCAATTGTATCGAATTATTAAATCCAAAAACCAAATCAAACGAATAAAAGTCGATTTTTTTAATCTCGATTTTTCTCGAATTTTTCGAAATTTTCGATTTTTTTTCATAAAATCTTCATAGCACAAAACATAAAATTTGTGCTCCAAATATTTCTTTAATCCTAGTAAGACAGAGCTATATAAGGTATTTTTAAATAAAATAACATAAATATAAGATGCGTCATGACATTATACTAAAATATTCAACAATAAAGATAATAAAATCGCATAAAATAAATATTATTAATAAGCCATAATGAAAACAAACATAATTTAAAATTACTAATAAGTTGCTAAAATAAGTACGATTAATAAGTACTATTATTTATATGACTAAACACTAAAGAAAAATAAGTTATGCATTTTATCTAAACCATGGATAAACTAAAAAATAGATATCCAACACTATTTTCATTCATACTACAATTGAATTGAATGTCTTTTATTAGCATTAGTATTGATTTGATTTTGATTTAGGATTTATTTGAGTTACTAACATTTATGGACTATAAAACTTATTGGAGCATCCAAAAATTATAAGTTCAAGCCTGAAATCATACGTTACAAGATAAAACTATGAAAATATTTAAGAAATATTTACAAACTACATTACAATAAATATTTTTATGTATTAAACATATTTAAAACCTCTATACATATAATGTCGGGTTGGTTTGATTTCGATTTTTTTTTAGTTAAAACCAAACCAAATATGGTTGGATTTTTTTTCCAACACCAAAATAAATCAAACCAAACCATAGTTGACTTTTTATCTCTCGGTTTGACTCGAATTATCGGGTTGGTGCAGTTTGTCGGTTTCATTTGTACACCCTTACTGGCCGAGCTACCGGCAATCTATAAGAGAGATTCACAGAAATGTACCAACAAAATAAAATATTTATGGCTCTTACAGTGGCAGATCTAGGATTGTAGGTTCGTGGATGCTTAAAATTTTTGACGTAAAGTACTACCAATCATATTGTATAAGTACACAAGTATTTGAATACGACGTTAAAAGAATTAATAAAAAATCTCATAATTTTAATATTATGGATGCTGCGAAATTGTATTGGATAAGGCAACTAACGTGGAAAAAGAAAGGTGGGTTTTACCATTCTAGAGGACCCCTTCATTTTTTAACGAACTTTGGAGTCCTTTTTAAGTAGGTTTTCGTTTTCTTTCTTTGTTATAGTGAATTAAATGAATTCTTGTTATCGTGAAATTCGTCATCAAGATGGATCGCCCTTACGCAGTCAACGAACTCATACTAATGCTAGGACTTGTCGCAAGCTAATTCGGAAATGAAAGAAGTCTACCGAAAGCCCTTGGTACTTGTCTGATCAATCACGCTGATAGCTTCAATAGTTCACTAAAATTTTTGTGAATGATCGTGACAACTCTTCAAATCCTATTCAGTCTGATTAGATATGTCACTGAAACAAAGTGATTCCGTTCTCTCTCTATTTTCTTTTCGGATTCCGTTTACAAAAAAAAAATAATGAAAAAGTTAAAACATAAATCAACGAAAAAGAATGAAAATATAAGTAGTATTGGATCAAGATAGCGGCTAGTGCAAGAACAAAAAAGTATACCTAATTAAACGGGGCAAAAGAAAGAAGCTTGATAAATAAGGAAAATGCCTCCTAAAAAGGAGCGGTTAGAAGTGAAAATCGAACTCTCACTGACCAAATTTCTTAGCTTTCCAGTACCTTCTCTTGACCAAAGCACCCATCAAACTTTTTGTTACATGGGTGCTAGCTGACTTATTATATTCATTTCGTTAAATTTTTAATATAATACATACAGTCTTTGCCAATGTCAGTGGGTGCTTAAGCCCCTAAATTTGATATGTACATCCGCCGCTGCCTCTTAGCTATAGAAATATACCATTTATCATTTTTTACCAACAAAAGGTTACCAGTGATAGATAACAAGGACTTATGAAAAAAATAATTATTGGGTATAGTTCAAATTCATCGAAAATACATGAATGACTATATATACACAATTTTAGGAAAATAGGAGGTGATTTGAACTAATTTAGAGTCAAAATTATAGATAAAATCGAGTGAAAAAATATCTCCATGACACATATATAACGAGTATATTCACGTATATCACACATATGGATACATCAATATACACAGATATATAAGAGCTACATATGGGATATACGAAAATATACACAATTATAAATGCAAAAAACTTCTTCTTCATGCAAATCGTAGCTCAAATTTTAATTCAAACCATCTCTAATCTCTAATAAAAAAAGGACAGCCCGAGGCACAAAGCATCCTGGAGAAGAGCCGCACCTCAAGAGGGTTTGATGTAGACAAGCTACCCTAATCATTCCAAAATTGAGATTCAAACTCCTTAAAATATTTTCTAAAATATTCCAATAACACTCAATGAAATAAAATCACAATCACGCAAACCTGAAATTTCTAGCCCTAGTTTCAAGTATCCTTAATGGCGTTTAATGATGTTTTAGTTCATCTTCTTTATATTCAAGCAATTAAAAGTGTATACAACAACAACTAGAAAATAGGAACTGCAAAAAGAATCTAGTGAAGAAAATGATGACTATTATATGTCGCTAGTCACTAAAGATTAAAGAATTAAAGAATAATAAGAATAGGAAGACGGTGGCGAGGTGGTATTCGATATGGGTTAAGCGTAGATAACCGATTGGTTAAAGAAGTATTTAAAGCTAAAGTGGATAATAAATTAAGAATTGGGCCAAAACGGATACTTCTATTTATATTCCCATTTTAGCCATACTATATAGTTTTCTTAATGGAATTTTTTATGTAGATATTATAATAAGAAGTATATTTTCCGGTTTAACTTGGTTTTACGGTTTGCAAAACGTATCTTGATTTCTATTATAAGTAAGATGTATATATAAGCAGCAAATCAACGCAAATTACTTGATTTTCAGGTGGTTTAATTTTCTTAAATAGCGCTGCAGATGTTCGAACTCAAACCAGGAGTTCAAAATTCCTCGATCTAATAAGTTTTAGCTTAGCTTGGGGTCACGTATGCGGCCATAGATCCTTTACCCAAGTAGTTTTAATCTTAAAATTCCAAATCGAAGTCAAACCCAGTAGTATAGAACTTCAACCTTCTCATTTCAAACCCACCAATCAGCAGCTAAAACATACAACTTAAGAACAACTTATATACGATTTGGATACAATATTATTGTTGTATACAACTTATATACAACTTTCATATAATTATATTATTGAATGTAATTTGTATGTCGTATGTGTTTTGTATATCGTGTATATGTCACTGTATGTCTAGTGATACATTGGATATACAAATAACATATAACTTGCATGCAAAATACACACAACTTATTATACAATATGGTTCTTCTTCCTCTTCGAATTTCAATATGAAATTCTAACCAAAATCAATTCTAATATTCAACAAACTCCCTAAAAATTAAAATATAAACTCCAAGGATATTACTAATCATTTGCAACAAAATTCAATTCAAATAAATAATAGTTTTATAAAATTTAATCTTCTCTAGTAGCACGCTTTTAATGGAATTTACAGCTTTGTAGTAACGATACAAACCACGCACTCCAAGTATCCAGACCACTGCACAAATTTTGGTGTTAGCAATGATAAACTGAAATCAATCCAGATCCCCTAAGTCCATTATGGAATCCAAAATCCTTAACCTTCTCACATTCTGGATTAATTTAAGGAAACATTATGGTGTAATATTCATAAATGTACAAGTAAAATATATTATTATAGTAATGTACCAGTAGTATACTGATATAATAGTAATACACCAAATAATATACCAGGAGAAAGGTATATGATATACAAAACTAATATACATTAATATCCAGTAATATACTGATTTTCTTATGCGACATCAAACTTCACCGCTAAAAATATATCACTGAAATAAAAATAGAAATAATAAAAAGCTGAGAAAACATGACTCCTCCACCTGAAAAATCAACATTTGTTTTTGTACACTCGTGCCTTCAAATCGTTTGGTTCGATTTGTGCACATTTTTGTTTTTCAAGTTTCATCCTCTAAAACCCTTTTTCCCGATACATCAAAGGGGAATTCAATAAGGCTATACCGTGTCATTTTTTTCATCATAATACTTTTTAGAGTTAAAATTAACAATTTTTAAATTTTATCCTATTTTATTATAGTTAATGCAAGTTCCTAGACATGCCCAACAATACAAATTGTATGACTGGACAGATCAAATAAAAACTGCTTAATAAAGCCGAACTTCAATACCAACCAGTTACTTGCAATGTATGACCTTTTTCAAGTTACTCTTGAAATTTAGTCCCAATTAGTCTAGTGAACTAAATTTTGCCTTTAAAAGTAGTCAGATATTTATCTTTTTGCAGACTGATAGAATGTGGATTGAATGCACAAACAAAGACCTAATAGGAAGAATCTAGAAGAATCAGAGAGTTGAGAGGAGGAAGAAGAAGTTGGTTTTCATATTTTAATCGTACTGTTACATCGACTAACAATATTTAACAAAGAATAACTAACACTCACATGCCTCACACATGTGAGCTTGTACATAGTCTAAAATACCCTTCTCGTTAGTAACTCTACTCCTCAATACTCCCCCTCAAGCTGGAGGGTGGAAAATGTCTAACACACCAAGCTTGAAAACAAAGAAACCATGTTGTGCAACAGTCAATCCTTCAGTCATAAGGTCTGCTAATTGCAATGGAGAAGAAACATAGCATGGTTAGATGAGCCAGATCTTGATTTTCTCCTTCACAAAATGACATTCTATTTCAATATGCTTTGTTCTCTCGTGAAAGATATGATTCCCAGCTATTTGTATTGCTGCTTTATTATCACAGAACAAAGAAACATGTTTGAATATAAGTATTCCAAACTTTTCTAGTATTCCAGTTAGCCAATTGATCTCTGCAATTAGAACAACCATACTTCTGTACTCAGCTTCTGCTGAACTCTTGCTCACTGTTTGTTGCATCTTTGACTTGCAAGATATCAAAGAATTACCTAACTTCACAACATACCTATCACAGATCTTCTTGTGTTGAGGCATAATGCCCAATCTGAATCACAATATGCACTGAGATTGTCAATAGATCCCGCTTCCATCAATAATCCCAGTCCTGATGCTCCTTTTATATATCTTACTACTCTTAGAGTTGCTTCCATGTGTGACTGTTTGGGCTTCTGTATAAATTGACTCAAAGTTTGGACTGCAAGGCTTAAGTCAGGCCTGGTAATAGTTAAGTACAATAGCTTTCCTATCATCCTTTGATATACTGGGTTGTCCTTCAATTATGAGTCACATGTCTTCCCAACACAAGTGTCATACTCCACTGTTGTCAATTTTTGGTTCAACTCTATAGGAGTGGCAATTGGTTTTGCACCACTTAAACCTGCTTCTGAGATTAGTTCTAAGTCATACTTCCTTTGATTGAGTAAGATCCCTTCTTGGACCATGATACTTCAAAACCAAGGAAGTATCTTAGCTGACCTAGGTCTTTAACCTTGAACTTGCTATGTAGAGTTTCCTTAGCATCATTCACTAGGTTGGGACAACTCCCAGCAATAAGCAAATCAACCACATAAAATAGTATCATGACCAACTTTTTTCCTTGCTTCTTTGTGAATAAAGAATGATCAAAGGCACTCTATTTGTAACCACTATGAATTAGTGCATCAATAAGATTTATGTTCCATTGTTTGGATGCATGTTTGAGTCCATAGAGATATTTCAAAACCCTACACACTTTCATCTCCCCATGCTTGTGAAATCCTTGAGGCAACTACATGTAGACCTCTTCATAAAGGTCTCCTTGCAAGAAAGCATTGCTAACATCCATTTGGTATAAATACCAACCTTTTGCAGCAGCTATGCTTATAATGATCCTCACTGTGACCATTTTAGCCACATGTAAAAATGTGTCGTGATAGTCTAATCCTTCCTTTTTATTATACCCCTTGGTAACTAGCATTGCTTTGTATCTCTCTACCACTCCATTGGCCTTGTGTTTAATTTTGTATACCCATTTTGACCCAGTGGCCTACTTCCTAGCTGGTAAGCCTACTATCTCCCAAGTATAATTATCCTTTAAGGCTTTGATTTCCTGTTGCATAGCATCAACCCACTTGCTATCTTTTGAAGCCTCCTGAAAAATGCTAGGCTCAACTTTAACTGAGAAAGCCTGCAAGTAAGCTTGATATCCTGCTATGAAGTTAGCATAAGACAGAACTTTAGATAATGGATACAGACATTGTCCAGATAATTTCTTGATAGTTTAATAATCCTTTAACCAAATTGGTTGTTTTGAAGTTCTTGTAGTCCATTTGTAGCCTCGAACATCAGTTGATTCCATCATGTTTGGTTCAGGCGAAACTACTATTTCTGGTTCTATGTTTGTATTTTCTATTCTTGTAGGTATATCTGTTGAGGTGTCTTCCACTGTATGCTCAAGCTCTACTACTTCTGCAGCATTAAATTTTCCTCCATCTCCCTATCCTTATATGCATTCATATGCGAATATTACTTACCTTATTTGTTCTTGTTACTCAGTTATGGTAACGTTCATTACCAGTCCACTTATGGTAAGGTCGATTCTCTTGAATCGGGTAGGTATTGTTTCAACCCTACGGATATGGGTACAACCGTGGATTTATACACTCACAAAGAGGGAACGTCCTCTTGATTATGAGCGTATCTCCGTTGATTCTTTCGTGATAAGGGCTTGTGGACGATTTGACCTAAATCCAATTCCAACTAGGGTTTGAAATTTTCATCTCCTTTTACTGATTTGGGTGTGCATGGGATACATTCTTTCCTTTATTGTGTTTGACTGACTATTTTCCTTGTTTGTTCAATTAAATTTAACTACTATATAAACCTCTCCCCCAACTCCCCTAAAATGGATCTACCTACTGTTATTCTCTCACTCTCACTCATTCTACACTATTCTGAAACTTGGGCTCTTGACTGGCTGAAAGCCAAGGCCACCAGAATTCGACTGTTTGACCTTTTCTCAGTGTGAACACTGCCCGGAGTTCATATGAGACCCTTGGGAACTCTAACACACTCAAAACTTTGGGGTTTCTGCCGTTCTATCTTTGCTACTGATAAGCGAGCTACTGCTTGAAATTACTCATCTCATTTACTTGTTCGTTAATTTGTAACTGGTAAGTACCCTTGACTCTAGCAATTTTATTCCTATTTATTTGTGTTCATGCTTTGTATATCTATGCTATTTAGGCTTTTATGAACCAATATGATATTGTGTTGTCTCTGTTTGTAAGCCTTGGATTTATCCTGTAGCCCTGTATTTTTCTAGCATCTGAACCTGCCTAAATTATAAACTTTAATGTATGCCCATTATATATGTTCAACTTGAATGATTTCTGACCATCTTCAGCCTGCTTAGCCTATTATATTTATGTATATCTGAATACTTATATATGCTGCTTGTTATGAGTCCATCTCCATGCCTTGTTTAGATTCTTGTGAGAAACTAATTCATGCCCAGAATTTGTTCAAAATGTATTGCTTCCTGTTGAGTCCTTCATGTACAATATGCTACTTTCTTATAGTCAATTCATGAGAAACCTACATGACAATACTATCCCAAATCTTAGACAAATATGTCTCTCTGCTGTTTGTAAACTCTAATGTTATTTTATCATAATGTGCTCAGTGATTGGTTAAGACTTCTAGGATGAGTTCTAATATATTTAGCCTATTCTTCCTATGTGGTCAGCTGTGATAAGTCCTGATGCTTGTTTGTCAGGTTAGCCTGGAGTTGATATGTTTTCACCTACCATGAGGCCTTGTATTTTTTTAGATTTTGATCCTTTGTGTTATGACTGATATCTGCGTGACACTCAACATGTTATATTTCTCATGTTCAAACTAAGTGATTGTTTGTCAACAGCTTTGGACCATGCCCACTAGTCTGTTTATTTTTATGTTTGGCTACAAGCTAGTTGTGATCACGTCTTCATTAGGTTCTCATGTTCAAGACTCACACATATAAACTTCTACTTACCTTTGTTCCTGATTATGACTCTTCTAAACATCCATGTTAAGACTCTTATGTCTAAAAGCCCCTTTAAGCTAATTTAGAATCATGCTTACTTTGAAATTCTGCTATGTGTGGTTTGCTATTCAATCCTGTCACTTTGAACTTGTTTATGCTGTATATACTTGCTGAGATTTTGTGTAATCCTGTCTGTGTATCTTTGGTTTGGAAACTTTTGTTCTCTATTAGCTACAGCCTTAGGAACTAAGTGTGTAGACTCCAAAGTTGTTTAATTGACCTGGTATATAGCTTGTCACTTTGTACGGTAAGTTTGGCATTCTAATGGGTAAGCGAGGCATTTGTTTGGGCATGAATGTTGGGCAAGTTAGGTGCTGAGAGCTGAAGCATATCTATAGCTATCCAGAGTATGGGCCTGTTCATCCAGATAAAATATGCCAAGTGTGACTGATATACGGAATATGACATCTCTATAACTACACGCCAATATGAATACTGTATGTGATGTAACACAATGTAAATCACAAGTACTCACACTCTCAGAGTACTCAATCTGACTGTCTCAATTCTTGCTCTTCATACTCAGTCACTCATTACTGTATGGTACCCATAAGGGTTTTTGTGTCGTGCAACCTGATCCACATATAGCCATAAGGCTTTTTGTGTCGTGCAACTCGATCCACATATAACCATAATTCTTGGTGCGGCGTGCAACCCGATTCACATATAGCCATAAGGCTGGTTGTGGCGTGCAACCCGATCCACAAATCTCACTCACAGCACGGTTCTCAGGCCCCAACTTAGTCATCAGTATCTCCAGTCTCTCGGGCTCACCACACTCATGCTAAGCAGCCCAAATCAATGATACATGATGTAATAATAAATGATACAGAGATTGATATATGAAATGCAATGATGAATATGACTGAGTACATAACTACAAATTAAGCAAATAATCTCAACTACCAAAGAACGACCACTGTGGGTCCCAATAGTGCCAGCTCATAGCCTAAACATGATTTCTAACATAATTCACAGCCCAAGTGCTCTAACACATAGAGTACAGTGATAATATTCAAATAAGGTGACTACATATTCCCACAAAATTGACTAAGTCATAATTACTATGGTGCACGCTCACACGCCTGTCACCCAGCATGTCCGTCACCTCAACATTGATCACTTAACATGAAATTCAGGGATTCATACCCTCAGAACTAAGTTTAGAAGTGTTACTTACCTCAAACTGTGCGAATCTCTACTCTAATAGGACCTTGCCTCGCGAATCGACATCCAAAAGCCTCTAATCTAGCCATAAACAATTCGATACAATCAACTCAAGCTCTTGGAATCAATTCCATATGAAAATGCTAAATATTTAATCAAAAGTCAAAACGTCAACTCAAAAGTCAACCCCAGGCCCACGTCGCGAAATCCAATAAAAGTAACAGAATCCGAATACTCATTCAACCACGAGTCCAACCATACAAAATTTACCAAATTCCGACACCAAATCGTCACTCAAATCCACAAATTTCATTCATCCCTAGCCCCAAACTCTCAAAATCCCACCAGAAAAACACATAAACTAGGTGGGAAATTCAATGGGTAATCAATATTATTGCATAAAACTAATCAAAAGTGGCTTACCTCAAGAAATCACTCAAAACCCCTCTCAAAAATCTCCTTAATCCGAGCTTGCAAAGTCTAAAATGACAAAAATCCAGGACACCCTTCGAATATAATTCTGTCCGGGGCTTTTCGTATCTGCGCTCCACTTAACTGCATCTACGGTCCCGCTTTTGCGGTCAAAGCTCCACATCTGCGGAGTTACACTAGACCCCCACCCTCTCGCTTCTGTGGTCCCAAGCCCGCATCTACAGGTGCGCTCCTGCGCAAAACCGTCTGCTTCTGCGGACCTGTCTCTCTAGTCCCCATTCCGCTTGTGCAACCTGTCACGACCCAAAATCCAAACCGTCATGATGGTATCTAACCCAACCTGCTAGGTAAGCCAATTAACTATAAAACACAATGTAATAATACTGATGTGACTCAAAGATGAGATAACTGAATTTTATATAACTCCCCAAGGACTGGTAGTACAAATCATGAACTTCTAAGATTTGGATTTTTACAAAACTGAATTGAAATAAGTACAATATTTGTTTGAAATGTAATTGAACCGAATTCGAATCTAATGCTACCAAGGAAAAGTGATAGCCATAACTGAAATGCAGGTACATCTTCCGATCCAACTCCTGCCGCACACAGCAACATTAGCATCCAACATCTACACGCAAGGTGTAGAAGTGTAGTATGAGTATAACCGATCTCATATACTCAATAAGTAACAAACCTAAGCATATGAATAAGTTTGAAAATCGTGATTTTTCCCAAAAACCTTTCAACAATAAATAAGATGTTTCATTTTCAGATAGCATGAGAAAAATATTTCTCTATGCTTACATGTCAATATACAGGTAAAATCATGAATGTCACCAAAGTCGGGTAGCTGGAGGAAATGCATCTCTATAAATGTATCTCAAGTACGCATGTCAAATGCAATGCATCTCAATGATGAACTCATATACTCACTCTCTCAGAGTACGCCATCTTACTGTCTCGTATTCTCAATCATCATGCTCAATACTCAGCACACTCAGTCACTCCGTACTGTACAAGGCAGATCCGACCCAAATGTAAATCCACCTAGGCAGATCCAACACAAAGATGCAAATAAACCAGGGCAAATCCAGCCCAATGCAAATGAACCTAGATGCAAATAAACCAGGGCTGATCCAGCCAAATGCAAATTAACCGGGCAGATCCATCCCAAATGTAAGTAATTGCTAGTAATTGCGCCCACTGTGGGTGTGCAGACTCCGCAGGGGCCGATCCAGTCCAAACGCTATAATAAGCCAAATCCTGGCATGAATCAATAAAACCTGTTGTGGCGTGCAACCCGATCCCGTAAATATCACTCACAATAGGCCCTCGACCTCACTCAGTCATCAATCTCTCCAGTCTCTCGGGCTCATAACACTCCTGCTAACCAGCCATAATCAATGATACGAGATGTGATAAGATATGATAACAAATATTGAGATATGATATGAAATGATGAATGCGACTGGGCACATAACTACAATTAAGCAAATAACTCAACAACAAAGAACGACCATTATGGGTCCCAATAGTACCAGCATATAGCGTAAACATGATTTCTAGCATGAATTATAGCTCAAGATCTCTAACACATAGAGCACAGTAAACATGTTCAGATAAAATAGCTACACAGTTCCATGCAATCGACTAAATCGCAATTTACATGGTGCACGCCCACACGCCCACACGCCCATACGCCCATCACTTAGCATGCGCGTCACTCAACATCAATCATATAACACTTAATTCGGGGTTTCATACCCTCAGCACCAAGTTTAGAAGTATTCATTACCTCGAACAAGCTAAATCCAATACTGAGCAAGTCAAGCGATGCTCCAAAAATGCTATCTCACACGTACTGACTTCTAAACGGCTCGAAACTAGCCAAAAGCTACTCAAGTACATCAATTAATGCCAAAGGAAACAAACCCAATCGATAAAAGTCGAATCTTTAATCAAAAGCCCAAAATCAACCCAAAAGTCCAACCCGGGCCCGCACCTAGGAACTCGGCAAAACTTATCAAATCCGACAACCCATTCAATTATGAGTCCAACCATACTAGTTTCACCCAATTCCGACTCCGAATCGATGTTCAAAACTCAAAAACTCACTCTATGAAACTTTAGGTTAAAACCCCTAATTTCTCTTTAAAATTCATAATCCAAATGCCAAAAATGAGAATAGATTCATGAAATATAATAAAACAATGAGTAGAGAACACTTACCCCAATCCGGATGGTGAAAATTACTTCAAGAATCGCCTCAATCCGAGCTCTATAGCTCTAAATATGAATAAATTATCCCAACCCTCGATATATAGCTTCTGTGCAGGCATCTTCTCTTTTGCGAACAAATTACCCACTTCTGCGGCGTCTCTTTGGCGACAAAATCTCCGCTTCTGTGGAACCAGCTGAGAAATAAACCCTTGCACCTGCGGACAAAATATCCGCTTCTGTGACATCGCTGGTGTGAGCCATCATCCGCACCTGCGCAAGACCTCGCTCCTATGCTCCATCCCTTTGCACCTATGCATCCGCACATGCATCCCAAATCTCCGCTTCTGCAATCTTCCTCACCCAGCTCACACCTCGCTTCTACGACTCCTTTGTCGCTTCTGTGACCATCGCACCTGCACAAAACCAGTCGCAGGTGCGATCACATAAGCTCCTGCCACCACCAGTCGTAGCCAAAATTGATCCAAACGATCCGAACCTCGTCCGAAACTCTTACGCGCCACTTAGGACCCTGTCCGCATATACCAACTAGTCCAATAAAATAACGCGAACCTACTCGAGGCGTCAAATCACTCATAACAACATCAAAACGACGAATCATACCTCAAATCAAAAGTAATGAACTTAGAACTTTGAACTTCCAAAGCTCACGCTAAAACATATCAAATCAACTCGGACTGAACTCAAATTTTGCACACAAGTCCCTAATGACATAACGAAGCTACTCCAATTCCATGAACCACAATCCGAATCCGATATCCACAAAGTCAACTCTCGGTCAAACTTATAAACTTTTCAATCCTTCAAATTTTTAATTTTTGCCAATTAGTGCCGAATCCTTCTAGAAATATTCAAATGCAAATCCGGGCATACACCCGAGTCCAAAATAACCATACGGACCTAACTGAACCATCAACACTCCGTTCTGGGGTCCAATTCACAAAAGTCAAATTTAATCACCTCTTCCAACTTAAAGCATCAATCATGAAATTCATTCTTCCAAATCGATTCTGAGTAACCTGAAAATCAAAACTGACAATTTACACAAGTCATAATACATCATACGGAGCTACTCATTCCCTTAAACTTTCGAGCGAAGTGCAAGTGCTCAAAATGACCGGTCGGGTCATTACATCCTCCCCCACTTAAACATACGTTCGTCCTCGAACGTGCCGAGAGTCGTTCTAAAGCCATCAAACTGCCGTGTAACCTTACCATGTACATACCCGGGGGTGATCCCACGTCACCCTATTCCATATTGGCCCGACAACAAAACATAACTGAAGATCATTACTACAGCCTTAGCCCGTAAACGTTAGAATCAAATTTACAACATCCAAAATTTCCTATTAGACCCGAATCTCGCATCTACACACTGTATAAGTCTGAACCAACTGCATCAAGTCAAAACCATAACCCAACAGAAAATCAGATGATATACCACATAACTCAAATACTCATAGCACTAACTTCCGATCACAGTAGCTGCTCAAAACAAACCCGGTACCGGTAATAAACCTCATATTAAACAAAGCCTCGCTCATAATCAACTCTAAATCACAAGCAAACTACATACTCAATTAGCCAGGAACCTTCTATTTGATCTCATCCAGGAGGAAAGCATATTACGCAATATGCTCCTCACGTCGGTAAGGAAATATCCATCTCATATTGTGGTAGAAACCATCGAAAACTCTTCGAAACCCATTAACACGTAACCAAGCCATAAGAACTGAACCTCTCTAACTCAACCAAGCCACGCCGTCACCAAACCCAAGAGTATTGTCACAAATCAGCCACAGGGACTCACCACATCATAAGAACCCAAAAAGACCGAGCATACCATTACCATACTGATCAAACCTATTGCCAAGTTGTCATACTTTTCCGAGTTTCTTCTGAATTGCCTTCATGTTGATACTTCTCTTTGCTAAAACACCACGATCCTTACCCAAACTCATCGCAAGAGGTCCTAGCATAAAATCACACACCCTAAAGCCCATAAGCCGTTATATTCCCTCTTAAGCACCCCAAAAGTACCATACCCGAGATACCCACTATGAAGAGACCTTTTGTGAATCTAAAGTTGTTTCCTTCACCTTTTTGATATTAAAATGTAAAATCCATAATGATATAGAAATACTGCGAGTCTCGACACCATCCAATATAAATCTCAGATTCTAGCCATATACAAAACAGAAAAATTCCAAATTGCTACATATAAATCTTGAATTCATTAGACCTTTCTCGAGAGTCATCTATTTTGCTCAAATCTCAATTGTGCCGCCCAAACGGGCCAAACGACATGTGCCCCATTAGCACAACAACACTCAAGGAAGTAACCCTACCTTAACACAACCGATCAAATTCACACTTCATGCACACTACATCCTTCACACATAACAACTCAATCATTCCATGATTTTCATATACCCATAAAGTGCAATATAACTTATATTCTAAAATTCCCTTACTCGAGTCATAATCAAAACCAACCTCTGCAAGTCATATTTGATACACCAGTATGCCTCAAACCGAAACCAGTACTACACATAACCATGCAGTCAAATCGTCGATAGCAGACTCCCCCACTTGGCTCGAAGCCACAGAACAAAAATTCGACAACCCATAATACCCATACTCTATTCCTGCCATAATACCACAGTGAGATTCAACTAAGTCCTTCAAAAGCTCGTGTAACACAAATAATCTACAATTATTGCATTCTTCCTCGTGACGGTCAGGTCAGCTTTCTCAACCCATCCAAACTCAAATCACAACACATATAACTCGCTAGAAGAAAGAAGCTCTCCACACAACATCATAAGGTTCACACATCCGTATATTACCCCGCATGTGATAACCCACCTACTCTACCTCAAACTGGCATCCTTCTATACCCTTTCACAGCCACAACTACTATGCCATCACTTAATCTTCTTGAGTCTGACTCACTATAAGACGTGAAAATCTAATTTATTCCACAGTTAAATAACATGAAAAACATTCAATACACTCATAACTCGAGACTACACGTCATATCAAGGCAGGAATCAAGCACCCAATAATCCTTTTCATATCCCAAGCAAACTCTTCTCGTCATATTCAAGCCATCTGAACACATCTCGCAGTCACATCATACTCATTATATAGCCATCCAACCATTCATCAAGCCACAAATTCCACTCATAGGGACACTACCGGACATTTAAGTCCAAAAGCACGTGATCACACAACCGAAATCCCCGTGCTCAAGCTACAGTCAAAACCCCGGCCTCAAGTTCTCCAGACTGGCCCATCACCAGCACACAAAAATCACATCTCGCACCTCATCCATGGAATCACAAGCAGTCGATGCACAGCCGATACCTAGCAATCACATGCGTATACAAATGCGTGGAAGGGATTCAAAGAGTTATGCGTCAAGCTGAATCAATGTCGCACGATAAGGAAAGAAGATGGAAAATTATGGACGTCATCATACCGATCTACAAGACTCCACTAGACACTAGCTCATGACTCGTAGAACCTATGAACCTAGAGCTCTGATACCAATTTGTCATGACCCAATATCCAAACCATCGTGATGACACCTAACACAACCCGCTAGGTAAGCCAATTAACTATAAAATACAATGTAATAATACTGATGTGAGTCAAAGATGAGATNACGATAAGGAAAAAAAGATGAGAAATTATCCTAAATGCCCTGTAGCTTCTCGAAGATAGGTATGGATGTCATCAAACCGATCCGGAAGACTCCACTAGACACTTGCTCATGACTCGTAGAACCTATGAACCTAGATCTCTGATAACAACTTGTCACGACCCAAAATTCAAACTGTCGTGATGGAACCTAACCCAACCTATGAATAAGTTTGAAAATCGTGATTTTTCCCAAAAACCTTTCAAAAATAAATAAGATGTTTCATTTTAAGATAGGATGAGGAAAATACATATCTATGCTTACATGCCAATATACAGGAGAAATCATGAATGTCACCAAAACCGGGTAGCATAAGAAAATGCATATTTATGCATTTATCCCAAGTATGCATGTCAAATGCAATGCATCTCAATGAGGAACTCATGTACTCACCCTATCAGAGTACTCCATCTCATTGTCTTGTATTCTCACTCATCATGGTTAATACTCAGCACACTTAGTCACTCAGTACTGTACAGGGCAAATCCAGCCCAAATCCAAATCAACCAAGGCAGAACCAGCTTAAAGATGCAAATACATAAGGGCAAATCCAGCCCAATGCAAATGAACATAGATGAAAATAAACCCGGGCATATCCAACCTAATTCAAATGAACCAGGGCAGATCCAACCTAAATGTAAATGATTGCTAGCAAATGCGCCCACTGTGGGTGTGCAGACTGCGGAGGGGACGATCCAGCCCAAGCGCTATAATAAGCCAAATACTGGCATGAATCCATAAAACCTGATGTGACGTGCAACCCGATCTCGTAAATATCACTCACAACGGGCCCTCAGCCTCACTCAGTCATCAATCTCTCCAGTCTCCCAGGCTCACAACACTCCTTCTAAGCAGCCTTAATCAATGATATGAGATGTGACAAGATACGATAACAAAGACTATGATATGATATGAAATGATGAATGTGACTGAGCACTTAACTGCAATTAAGCAAATAACTCAACAGCAAAGAACGACCACTGTGGGTCCCAATAGTACCAGCATATAGCCTGAACATGATTTCTAACATGAATTATAGCTCAAGTGCTCTAACACATATAGTACAGTAAAAATGTTCAGATAAAATAGCTACACAGTTCCATGGAATCATACTATATCGCAATTTACATGGTGCACACTCACACGCCCGTCACCTAGCATGCGCGTCACCTCAACATCAATCACATAACACTTAATTCGGGGTTTCATACCCTCAACACCAAGTTTAGAAGTGTTACTTATCTCGAACAAGCCAAATCCAATACCGAGCAAGCCAAGCGATGCTCCAAAAATTCCATCCTGCGCGTACTGACCTCCGAATGGCTCAAAACTAGACAAAATCAACTCAAGTATATCAATTAATGCCGAAGGAAACAAACCAAATTGATAAAGGTCGAATCTTTAATCAAAAGCCCAAAATCAACCCAAAAGTCCAACCTAGGCCCACACCTCGGAACTCGACAAAACTTATAAAATCCGACAACCCATTCAATTACGAGTCTAACCATACTAGTTTCACCCGATTCCGACTCCGAATCGATGTTCAAAACTCAAAAACTCACTCTATGAAACTTTAGGTTAAAACCCCCCAATTTCTCTTTAAAAGTCATAATCCAAATACCAAAAATGAGAATAGATTCGTGAAATATAATTAAAAAAATGAGTAGAGAACACTTACCCCCAATCCACATGGTAAAAATTCTTCAAGAACCGCCTCAATCCGAGCTCCATAGCTCCAAATATGAATAAAATAGCCAAACCCTCGATATATAGATTCTACCTAGGAATGTTTTCTTTTGCGAACAAATTAGCCGCTTCTGCTGCGTCGCTTCTGCTGCGTCACTTTTACGACAGAACCTCCTCTTCTGCGGAACCAACTGAGAACTCGACCCTTGCACCTGCGGACAAAATATTCGCTTCTGCGACATCGTAGGTGTGAGCTATCACCTGCACCTATGTAAGACCTCGCTCCTAGGCTCCATCCCTCGCACCTGCGCATCCGCACATGCGTCCCAAATCTCTGCTTTTACAATCATCCTCACATAGATCATACCTCGCTTCTGCCACTCCATTGTATCTTCAGTGACCATCACAGTTGTGCAAAACTAGCCGCAAGTGCGATCACACCAGATCCTGCCACCACCAGCCTTAGCCAAAATTGATCCAAACGATTCGAACCTCGTCCAAAACTCTACCGAGCTGCTGGGGACCCTGTCCGAATATACCAACTAGTCCAACAACATAAAACGAACCTACTCGAGGCCTCAAATCACGCATAAAAACATTGAAATGATGAATCACACCTCAAATCAAAAGTAATGAACTTAGAACTTTTAACTTCCCAAACTCGCGCCGAAACATATCAAATGAAATCGGAATGAACTCAAATTTTGCACACAAGTCCCAAATGACATAACGAAGATACTCCAATTCCGGGAACCACAATTCGAATCCGATATCCACAAAAGTAACTATCGGTCAAACTTATGAACTTTCCAATCCTTTAAATTTCCATTTTTTGCCAATTAGTGCCAAATCCTTCTAGAAATATCCGAATGCAAATCCGACCATACGCCTGAGTTCAAAATCACCATCCGGACCTAACGAAACCATAAACACTCTATTCCGGGGTCAAATTCAAGAATGTCAAACATCTTCCAAATTAAAGCTTCAATCATGAAATTCATTCTTCCAAATCAATTTCGAGTAACCTGAAAACCAAAACCGACGATTCACACAAGTCATAATACATCATACAGAGCTACTCATGACCTCAAACTGTCGAGCGAAATGCAAGTGCTCAAAATGACTGGTTGAATCGTTACATCCCCCCTACTTAAATATACGTTTGTCCTCGAACGTTCTGAGAGTTGTTCTAAAGCCATCAAACCGCCGTGTAACCTCACCATGTACATACCCGAGGTAATCCCACATAAGCCTATTCCATATAGGCCCGACAACACAACATAATTGAGGATCATTACTTCAGCCTTAGCCCGTAAACCTTAGAATCCAATTTACAACATCCAAAATTTCCTATAAGACCCGAATATCACATCTACGCATTGTATAAGTCTAAACCAGCTGTATCAAGTCAAAACCATAACCCAATACAAAATCACATAATATACCACATAACTCAAATACTCATAGCAATAACTTCCGATCATAATAGCTTCTCATAATAAACCCGGTATTGGTAATAAACCTCATATCAAAAAAAGCCTTGCTCTAAAACCTTCGTACACTGCCGATGATGAACACGCAGAAACTTATAAACACTCATCAGATCAACAAGCCATGGAGCTCCCTTTCCTTCGACAAGAACTATAGCAAATTTCTAAGCTGATCGACGACATTATCCTTTCAAATATACCACAATCAAATCCGATAGCACTCATTCTAGGTCCGACGACCTCCGCTTATCAAATACAAGATACTCTACTGACACATCGCACCAATAATACACAGAGCCACAAATATTGCCATCCGTGCACCAATACACAACAATTCAAGTGTACTCAAACATAGAAAATAACTCAAATGAGAGAAGCATCTCGCAAGCTAAACAAGTACCGCCACAACGAAATGGTAAGAACCCATCCAAACACTGGTCCATATGAAATACCCCAAGCCACCATGCTCAAAATCAATAACCACGCGCAATTCGACATCAAGTACCCAAGCGTCATCACCATAACCACAGAGGAACCAATAACACAATACCACAGTCTGTAAAGAACATAACCAAATGCGCAAACAATCATTCAACACCTTAATATCCATCTCACTCAAATTCCGCTATAAGGCCCAAATAGACCCGCACTATGTGTGCCTATAACCAACAAATCACAACCCCTCGTAGCATAGATGAGTAACACATAGATCATATCAGAAGACGAATAAGCTCAACTCTACCGAATGGCACATCCATCAAAAATAATAGTACGGAGTCAACCAATCCGGCCAGGTGTAGAGTAAACATCCTCATTGGGCCTGCCAATGGACCCCAAATCCACTCTCGTCACCCACAAATAGATACATAACCTTCCGAAAGTCCACAATGGCTGATTCATAACACATACTATCATATGAGTAGCTTTGGCCACATCTTCACAATCCACAATCACGAAACAATCTGTTGTTGAGAACTCCTGATCTCCAAGTCCATAGAACACATAAATCACCATATCTGATCCGAACTCCACCGCCCGAATGTCTAACACATCTATCATACACGATTATCCCACGAGGAATACTTCTATAATTCTTTCGTGCCACATAGCAAAATCTGAATATCAATAGTCGATCAACCAAGCGAGTACCGCAATACCAATGAAATATCTATAAGTCAACACACAGTGCGCTTTCTGAAATGTGCACCCTTCTTAAGAATTACCAAGTAGTTATAACACTCATTTAAATATCTGAAACTGTCCATATTGCCTAAGAATTCATGACCTTCCCTTCCAAAGATGAAACGCGACCTTGCATATACCAATCTCGATCCCACACAACACATCGTATCTATCATGCCATCATACAAAAAGTACGAGAATCTCATAATCAACTCTAAATCACAAGCAAACTACATACTCAATTAGCCAGGAACCTTCCATTTGATCTCATCCACCAGGAAATCACAATACGCAACATGCTCCTAATGCCGGTAGGAAATACCCTTATCATATTGTGGTAGAAACCATCAAAAACTCTTCGAAACCCATTAACACGTAACCAAGCCATAAGAACTTAACCTCTCTAACTCAACCAAGCCATGCCGGTCTCCAAACCCAAGAGCATTGTCACAAATCAGCCGTAGGGACTCACCACATCATAAGAACCCAAAAGGACCGAGCATACCATTACCATACTAATCGAACCTATTGCTAAGTTATCATACTTTTTCGAGTTTCTTCTGAATTGCCTTCATGTTGATACTTCCCCTTGATAAAACACCACGATCTTTACCCAAACTCATCACAAGAGGTCCTAGCATAAAACCACACGCCCTAAAGCCCATAAGCCGTTATATTCCCTCCTAAGCACCACAAAAGTACCACACCCGAGATACCCACTCTGAAGAGACCTTCTGTGAATCTAAAGTTGTTTTCTTCACCTCTTTGATACTGAAATATAGAATCCATAATGATATAGAAATACCGTGAGTCTCGATACCATCCAATGTAAATCTCAGATTCTAGCCATATACAAAACTGAAAAATTCCCAAATGCTATATATAAATCTTGAATCCATTAGACCTTTCTCGAGAGTCATCTATTCCGCTCAAATCTCAATTGTGCCGCCCAAACGGGCCAAACGACGTCTGCCTCATTAGCACAACAACAACCATGGAAGTAACCCTGCCTTAACATAACTGATCAAATTCATACTCCATGCACACTACATTCATCACACATAACAACTCAATCATTCCATAATTTTCATATACTCATTAAGTGGAATGTAACTCGTATTCTAAAATTCTCTTACTCGAGTCATCCTCAAAACCAACCTCTGCAAGTCATATCTGATTCACCAGTATACCTCAAATAGAAACCTGTACCACACATAACCACACAATCAAATCATTGATAGATGACTCCCCTAGTTGGCTCGAAGCCATAGAACAAAACACTCCACAACTCATAATGCCCATACTATATTCCTGCCATAATACAACAGTGAGATTCAACTAAGTCCTTCACAAGCTCGTGTAACACAAAGAATCTAATATCTCAAATCATCTGCAATTCTCGCATTCATCCTCGTGACGATCAGGTAAACTTTCTAAATTAATCCAAACTCAAATCGCAACATGTATAACCCGCTAGAAGAATGAAGCTCTCCACACAACATCATAAGGTTCATGCATCCGTAGATTACCCCGCAGGTGATAACCCGCCAGCTCCACCTCTAACTGGCATCTTTTTATACCCTTTCACAACCACAACTCCTATGCCATCACTTAATAATCCTGAGTCTCACTCACAATAAGACGTGAAAATCTAATTCATTACACAGTTAAACAACATGAAAGTCCTTTAATACACTCATAGCTCGAGACCATACGTCATATCAAGACAGGAATCAATAAGCCAATAGTCTTTTTCACATCCCAAGAAAACTATTCTCATCATATTCAACCCCTCTAAACACATCTCGCAGTCACATCATACTCATCATATAGCCATCCAGCCAGTCATCGAGCCACAAATTCAACACATAAGGATACTACCAAACATATAATTCCAAAAGCATGTGCTCACTCAAGCGAAATCCCCGTGCTCAAGCTACAATCAAAACCATGGCCTCAAGTCCTCCAGACTAGCCCATCATCAACACACAAAAATCACATCTCGCACCTCATCCATGGAATCACAAGTCATCGATGCACAACCGATACCGAGCGCTCACATGTGAATACGAATGCGTGGAAGGGATTCAAAGAGTTACGCTTCAAGATGAATCAATTCTGCACGATAAGGAAAGAAAGATGGAAAATTATCCTAAATGCCATGTAGCCTCTCGAAGATAGGTGTGGACGTCATTATACCAATCCACAAGACTCCACTAGACACTTGCTCATGACTCGTAGAACTTATGACCCTAGAGCTCTGATACCAACTTATCACGACCCAAAATCCAAACCACCATGATGATACCTAACCCAACCCGCTAGGTAAGCCAATTAATTGTAAACACAATGTAAAAATACTGATGTGAGTCAAAGATGAGATAACTGAATTTTATACAACTCCCCAAGGACTGATAGTACAAATCATGAGCGTCTAAGATTTGGATTTTTACAAAATAGAATTGAAATAAGTACAACATCTGTTTGAAATATAATTGAACCGAATTCAAATATAATGCTACCAAGGACAAGTGATAGCCATAACTGGAATGTAGGTACATCTTCCGATCCAGCTCTTATCGTATGCAACAACATCAACATTCAACATCTGCATGCAAGGTGCCGAAATGTAGTATGAGTACAACCGATCCCATGTACTCAATAAGTAATAAACCAAACCTTAGGTTGAAAGTAGTGATGAGCCGGGACAAGAGTCAGAGTCCAACTCTAATAACCAGTAACAGTCATAACAAGAATAATTAAATGGTAAAATAACTCCGAGGTAAGATGCTCAACTCGTTCATAGTTACAGAAAGATAGGCATGCTTTTCAAGTATAACAGAAAATCCCAAATCATTCACCGAAAGCACCAAAAGCACCAAAAGTATATGAATAAGTTTGAAAATCATGATTTTTCCCAAAAACCTTTCAACAATAAATAAGATATTTCATTTTCAGATAGCATGAGGAAAATACATCTCTATACCTACATGTCAATATACATGTGAAATCATGAATGTCACCAAAGCTGGGTAGCAGAAGGAAATGCATTTCTATGCATGTATCTCAAATACGCATGCCAAATGCAATGCATCTTAATGATGAACTCATCTACTCACCCTATCAGAGTACTCCATCTCACTGTCTCGTATTCTCACTCATCATGCTCAACCCTCAACACTTTTAGTCACTCAGTACTGTACATGGCAGATCCAGCCCAAATGCAAATCAACCAAGGAAGATCCAGCCCAAAGATGCAAATAAACCATGGCAAATCCAGCCCAATGCAAATGAACCTAGATGCAAATGAACCAAGGCAGATCCATCCCAATGCAAATGAAACAGGGCAGATCTAACCCAAATGTAAATGATTGCTAGCAATTGTGCCCACTGTGGGTGTGCAGCCTCCGGAGGGGGCGATCCAGCCCAAGCGTTATATTAAGCCAAATCCTGGCATGAATCCTTAAAACCTGTTGCGTCATGCAGCCCGATCCCGTAAATATCATTCACAACAAGCCTTCGGCCTCACAACACTCCTGCTAAGCAACCCTAATCAATGATACGAGATGTGACAAGATACGATAACAGAGACTGAGATATGATATGAAATGATGAATGCGACTCAACACACAACTACAATTAAGCAAATAACTCAATAGCAAAGAACGACCACTGTGGGTCCTAATAGTACCAACATATAGCCTAAATATGATTTCTAACATGAATTATAGCTCAAGTGCTCTAACACATAGAGTACGGTAAAAATATTTAGATAAAATAGCTACATAGTTCCACGGAATCATACTAAATCGCAATTAACATGGTGCACGCCCACACGCCCGTCACCTAGCATGCGTGTCACCTTAACATCAATCACATAACGCTTAATTCGGGGTTTCATACCCTCAACACCAAGTTTAGAAGTGTTACTTACCTCGAACAAGCCAAATCCAGTACCGAACAAGCCAAACGATGCTCCAAAAATGCCATCCCGCATGTACCGACCTACGAACGGCTTGAAACTAGCCAAAAGCAACTCAAGTACATCAATTAATGCCAAGGGAGACAAACCTAATTGATAAAGGTCGAATCTTTAATCAAAAGACCAATATCAACCCAAAAGTCCAACCCGGTCCCGTAGCTCGGAACTCAACGAAAGTAATAAAATCTGACAACCCATTCAATTACGAGTCCAACCATACTAGTTTCACCCGATTCCGACTTCGAATTGATGTTCAAAATTCAAAAACTCACTCTATGAAACATTAGGCTAAAACCCCCAATTTCTCTTTACAATTCATAATCCAAATGCCAAAAACGAGAATAGATTCATGAAATATAATAAAAACGAGTAGATAACACTTACTCCAATCCAGATGGTGAAATTCCTTCAAGAATCGACTCAATTCGAGCTCCATAGCTCCAAATATGAATAAAATAGCCAAACCCTCGATATATTGCTTCTGCGAGGGAATCTTCGCTTTTGCGAACAAATTAGCCGTTTTTGTTGCGTCGCTTCTGCGATAGAACCTCCGCTTCTACGGAACCAGCTGAGAACTCGACCCTCGCACCTGCGAACAAAATATTCGCTTCTGCGACATCGCAGGTGCAAGCCATCATCCGCACCTATGCAAGACCTCACTCCTACGTTCCATCCCTTTGCACTTGCACATACGCACATGCGTCCCAAATCTCCGCTTTTTTGATTTTCTCACCAAGCTCACACCTCGCTTTTGCGACTCCTTTGTTTCTCCAGCGACCATCGCACCTGTGCAAAACTAGCCACAAAACTTGTCCAATAACATAATGCGAACCTACTCGAGGCCTCGAATCATGCATAATAACATCGAAATGATGAATCGCACCTCAAATCAAAAGCAATGAACTTAGAACTTTCAACTTACAAAACGCGTGCCGAAACATATCAAATCAACTCGGAATGAACTCAAAGTTTGCACACAAGTCCCATATGACATAAAGAAGCTACTCCAATTCCCGGAACCACATTCTGAATCCAATATCCACAAAGTCAACTCACGATCAAACTTATGAACTTTCCAATCCTTCAAATTTCCAATTTTCACCAATTAGTGCCGAATCCTTCTAGAAATATCTAAATGCAAATCCGGGCATACGTCCGAGTCCAAAATCACCATCCGGACTTAACGGAACCATCAACACTCCATTCCGGGGTCAAATTTACAAAAGTCAAACCTAATCACCTCTTCCAACTTAAAGCTTCAATCATGAAATTCATTCTTCCAAATCGATTTCGAGTAACCTGAAAACCAAAACCGATGATTCACACAAATCATAATACATCATACGGAGATACCCATGCCCACAAACTTCCGAGAAAAGTGTAAGTGCTCAAAATGACGACCGGTCGGGTCGTTACATCCTCCCCCACTTAAACATATGTTCGTCCTCGAACGTGCTGAGAGTCGTTCTAAAACAATCAAACCGCCGTGTAACCTTACCCAGTACATACCCGGGGGTGATCTCACGTCACCCTATTCCATATAGGCCCGACAAAACAATATAACTGAAGATCATTACTTCGGCCTTAGCCCGTAAACCTTAGAATCCAATTTACAATATCCGACATTTCCAATAAGACCCGAATCTCGCATCTACACACTGCATAAATCTGAACCAGCTGCATCAAGTCAAAACCAAAACCCAACACAAAATCACATGATATACCGCATAACGCAAATACTCATAGCAATAACTTCCTATCATAGTAGCTGCTCAAAACAAATCCCTGTACCGGTAATAAACCTCATATCAAACAAAGCCTCATTCTAAAACCTTCATACACTGCCGATGATGAAATAAACACGCATAAGCTCATAAACACTCATCAGATCAACAAGCCATGGAGCTCCCTCTCCTACGACAAGAACTATAGCAAATTTCTAAGCCGATCGACGACATTGTCCTTTCAAATATACCACAATCAAATCCGATAGCACTCATTCTAGGTCCAACTACCTCCACTTATCAAATACAAGCTACTCTACTGACACACCACGCCAATAATACACAGAGCCACAAATCGTGCCATCCGTGCACCAATACACAATAATTCAAGTGTACTCAAACATAGAAAATAACTCAAATGAGAGAAGCGTCCCGCAAGCTAAACAAGTGCCGCCATAACGAAATGCTAAGAACCCATCCAAACACTGGTCCATATGAAATAACCCAAGCCACCATGTTCAAAATCAATAATCACGCACAATTCGACATCAATTACCCAAGGTGCATCACCATAACCACGGAGGAACCAATATCACAATACGATAGTACGAAAAGAACATAACTAAATACACAATCAATCATTCAGCACCTTAATATCCATCTCGCTCAAATTCCGCTATAAGGCCCAAATATACCTGTACCATGTGTGCCTCTAACCACCAAATCACAACCCCTCGTAGCATAAAGGAGTAACACATTGATCATATCAGAACACGAATAAGCTCAACCCTACCGAACGACACATCCTTCGATAATAACAGTATGGAGTCAACCAATCCGGCACAGTATAGAGTAGACATCCTCATTGGGCCTGCCAATGGAAACCAAATCCACTCTCGTCACCCAAAAATAGATACACAACCATCCGAAAGTCCACAATGGCTGATTCATAACACATACTATCAAGTGACTAGCTTTGGCCATATCATCACATTCCACAATCACGAAACAATCTGTTGTTGAGAACTCCTGATCTCCAAGTCCATAGAACACATGAATCACCATATCTGGTCCGAACCCCACTGCTCGAATGTCTAACACATCTCTCATACACTATCATCCCACGAGTTATATTTCTATAATTCTTTCGTTCCACATAGTAAAATATGAATATCAGCAGTCGATCAACCAGGCAAGTACCGCAATACCAATGAAGCCTCCGTAAGTCAACACGCAATGCACCTTCTGAATGGTGCACCTTCTTAGGAATTACAAAGTAGTTATAACACTCACTTAAATATTTGAAACCGTCCATGTTTCCTAAGAATTCATGACCTTCCCTTCCAAAACTGAACCGTGACCTTGCACATGCCAATCTCGATCCCACACAACACATCGCATCTATTATGCCATCATACGAAAAGTACGAGAATCTCATAATCAACTCTGAATCACAAGAAAACTATATACTCAATTAGCCAGTAACATTCCATTTGATCTCATCTAGGAGGAAATCACAATATGCAACATGCTCCTCACGCCGATAGGAAATATCCATCTCATATTGTGGTAGAAACCATCAAAAATTCTTCGAAACCCATTAACACGTAACCAAGCCATCAGATCTGAACCTCTCTAAGAATCCAAAAGGACCCAAAAGAACCTCTCTAAGAACCTCGCAGAGACTCACCACATCATAAGAACCCAAAAGGACCGAGCATACCATTACCATACTGATCGAACATACTGCCAAGTTGTCATACTTATCCGAGTTTCTTCTGAATTGCCTTCAAGTTGATACTTCTCCTTGCTAAAACACCACGATCCTTACCCAAACTCACCGCAAGAAGTCCTAGCATAAAACCAAACGCCCTAAAGCCTATAAGCTGTTGTATTCCCTCCTAAGCACCCCGAAAGTACCACACCCGAGATACCCACTCTGAAGAGACCTTCTATGAATCTAAAGTTGTTTCCTTCACCTCCTTGATACTGAAATGTAGAATCCATAATGATATAGAAATACCGCGAGTCTCCACACTATCTAATGTAAATCTCAGATTCTAGCCATATATAAAACTGAATAATTTCCAATTGCTACATATAAATCCTGAATCCATTAGACCTTTCTCGAGAGTCATCCATTCTTCTCAAATGTCAATTGTGCCGCCCAAACATGCCAAACGCCATGTGCCCCATTAGCACAACAACACCCAATGAAGTAACCCTACCTTAACACAACTGATCAAATTCATACTCCATGCACACTACATCCTTCACACATAACAACTCAATCATTCCATGATTTTCATATACTCATAAAGTGCAATATAATCCATATTCTGAAATTCCCTTACTCGAGTCATCCTCAAAACCAACCTCTGCAAGTCATATCTGATTCACCAGTATGCCTCAAACCGAAAGAAGTACCACACATAACCACACAATCAAATCGTCCATAGAAGAATCCCCTACTTGGCTCGTGATGGTCATGTCAACTTTCTCAACCCATCCAAACTCAAATCACAACACATATAACTCGCTAGAAGAAAGAAGCTCTCCACACAACATCATAAGGTTCACACATCCGTATATTACCCCGCATGTGATAACCCACCTACTCTACCTCAAACTGGCATCCTTCTATACCCTTTCACAGCCACAACTACTATGCCATCACTTAATCTTCTTGAGTCTGACTCACTATAAGACGTGAAAATCTAATTTATTCCACAGTTAAATAACATGAAAAACATTCAATACACTCATAACTCGAGACTACACGTCATATCAAGGCAGGAATCAAGCACCCAATAATCCTTTTCATATCCCAAGCAAACTCTTCTCGTCATATTCAAGCCATCTGAACACATCTCGCAGTCACATCATACTCATTATATAGCCATCCAACCATTCATCAAGCCACAAATTCCACTCATAGGGACACTACCGGACATTTAAGTCCAAAAGCACGTGATCACACAACCGAAATCCCCGTGCTCAAGCTACAGTCAAAACCCCGGCCTCAAGTTCTCCAGACTGGCCCATCACCAGCACACAAAAATCACATCTCACACCTCATCCATGGAATCACAAGCAGTCGATGCACAGCCGATACCTAGCAATCACATGCGTATACAAATGCGTGGAAGGGATTCAAAGAGTTATGCGTCAAGCTGAATCAATGTCGCACGATAAGGAAAGAAGATGGAAAATTATGGACGTCATCATACCGATCTACAAGACTCCACTAGACACTAGCTCATGACTCGTAGAACCTATGAACCTAGAGCTCTGATACCAATTTGTCATGACCCAATATCCAAACCATCGTGATGACACCTAACACAACCCGCTAGGTAAGCAAACTCTTCTCGTCATATTCAAGCCATCTGAACACATCTCGCAGTCACATCATACTCATTACATAGCCATCCAACCATTCATCAAGCCACAAATTCAACTCATATGGCCACTACCGTACATATAAGTCCAAAAACACATGCTCACTCAATCGAAATCCCCGTGCTCAAGTTACTATCAAAACCTCGGCCTCAATTCCTCCAGACTGGCCCATCATCAGCACAAAAAATCACATCTCACACCTTATCCATGGAATCACAAGCCGTTGATGCACAGCCGATACCGAGCGCTCACATGCGCATACGAATGCGTGGAGGGATCTAAAGAGTTATGCTTCAAGCTGCATCAATGCCTCATGATAAGGAAAGAAGATGGAAAATTATGGACGTCATCATACCGATCTACAAGACTCCACTAGACACTAGCTCATGACTCGTAGAACCTATGAACCTAGAGCTCTGATACCAATTTGTCATGACCCAATATCCAAACCATCGTGATGACACCTAACACAACCCGCTAGGTAAGCCAATTAACTATAAAATACAATGTAATAATACTGATGTGAGTCAAAGATGAGATAACTGAATTTTATAAAACTCCCCAAGGGCTGGTAGTACAAATCATGAGCGTCTAAGATTTGGATTTTTATAAATCTGAATTGAAATACGTACAATATCTGTTTGAAATATAATTGAACCGAATTCAAATCTAATGCTACTAAGGACTAGTGATAGCCATAACTGGAACGCAAGTACATCTTCCGATCCAGCTCCTGCCGTACGCAACAACATTAGCATCAAACATCTACACGCAAGGTTCAGAAGTGTAGTATGAGTACAACCGATTCCATGTACTCAATAAGTAACAAACCTAACCTTAGGTTGAAAGTAGTGACGAGCTGGGACAAGGGTTAGAGTCCAACTCCAATAACCAGCAACAGTCATAACAAGAATAATTAAATGGTAAAATAACTCCGAGGTAAGATGCTCAACTCGTTCATAGTTACAGAAAGATAGGCATGCTTATCAAGTATAACAGTAAATCTCAAATCTTTCACCGAAATCACCAAAAGCATATGAGTAAATTTGAAAACTATGATTTTTTCCAAAAACCTTTCAACAATAAATAAGATGTTTCATTTTCAAATAGCATGAGGAAAATACATCTCTATACCTACATGTCAATATACAGGTGAAATCATGAATGTCACCAAAGTTAGGTAACAGAAGGAAATGCATCTCTATGCATGTATCTCAAGTACGCATGTCAAATGCAATGCATCTCAATGATGAACTCTTGTACTCACCCTATCAGAGTACTCCATCTCACTGTCTCGTATGCTCACTCATCATGCCCAACACTCAGCACTCTCAGTCACTCAGTACTATACATGGCAGATCCAGCCCAAATGCAAATCAACCAAGGAAGATCCATCCCAAATATGCAAATAAACCATGGCAAATCCAGCTCAATGCAAATGAACCTAGATGCAAATCAACCAGGGCAGATCCATCCCAATGCAAATGAACCAGGGCAGATCCAGCCCAAATGTAAATGATTGCTAGAAATTGCGCCCACTGTGGGTGTGCAGCCTCCGGAGGGGGCGATCTAGCCCAAGCGCTATAATAAACCAAATCCTGGCATGAATCAATAAAACCTGTTGCATCATGTAACCCGATCCTGTAAATATCACTCACAACAGGCCCTCGGCCTCACTTAGTCATCAATATCTCCAATCTCTTGGGCTCACAACACTCCTGCTAAGCAACCCTAATCAATGGTACGAGATGTGACAAGATACGATAACAGAGACCGAGATATGATATGAAATGATGAATGCGACTAAGCACATAACTACAATTAAGCAAATAACTCAATAGCAAAGAACGACCATTGTGGGTCCCAATAGTACCAACATATAGTCTAAATATGATTTCTAACATGAATTATAGCTCAAGTGCTCTAAAACATAGAGTACAGTAAAAATGTTTAGATAAAATAACTACACAGTTCAATGGAATCGACTATATCGCAATTTGCACGGTTCAAGCTCACACGCCCGTCACCTAGCATGAGCGTCACCTCAACATTAATCACATAACACTTTATTCATTGTTTCAAACCCTCAACACCAAGTTTAGAAGTGTTACTTACCTCGAACAAACCAAAACCAAAACGAGCAAGCCAAGCGATGCTCCAAAAATGCCATCCCATGCATACCAACCTCTGAACAGCTCGAAACTAGCCAAAAAAATACTAAAGTACATAAATTACTGCAAAAGGAAATAAACCCAATCGATAAAGGTCGAATATTTAATCAAAAGCCCAAAACCAACCCAAAAGTCCAATCGGGCCCGTGCCTCGGAACTCGATAAAACATATAAACTCTGACAACCCATTCAATTACGAGTCCAACCATACTAGTTTCACCCAATTCCGACTCCGAATCGATGTTCAAAACTCAAAAACTCACTCTATGAAACTTTAGGCTAAAACCCCCAATATCTCTTTAAAATTCATAATCCAAATGCCAAAAATGAGAATAGATTCATAACATATAATCAAAAATGAGTAGAGAACATTTATCTCAATCCACAAGGTGAAAATTGTTTCAAGAATCTCCTCAATCCGAGCTCCATAGCTCCAAATATGAATAAAATAGCCAAACCCTCGATATATAGCTTTTGCCCAGGCATCTTTGATTTTGAGAAAACATTAGCGGCTTCTGCGACAGAACCTCCGCTTCTATGGAACTAGCTGAGAACTCGACCCTCGCACCTGCGGACAAAATATACACTTCTGCGACATCGCAGGTGCGAGCTATCATCCACACATGCGCAAGACCTCACTCCTACACTCTATCCCTTCGCACCTGCGCATCCGTACATGCCTCCCAAATCTCCGTTTTTGCGATATTCCTCACCCAGCTCATACCTCGCTTCTGCGACTCCTTTGTAGCTTTTGCGACTATTGCACCTATGCAAAACCAGCCTGTCACGACCCGAAATTTCCACCTTCGGGACTGTGATGGATCCTAACATTTCATTTGATGGGCAAGCCAACGTTAGAATAATCTTAACCATTTTAAAACAAATCAAATTAAATGGAAGTCAATTACTGAAATACGGTGCGGAAGACCATAACAACCGAATCATCCAAATACATCTCCGAATCTGGTATCACAAGTGCACGAGCTACTGGAATAATACAAATAAAGGTCTAAATAACATTTAAATTGTTTGAAAGATAACACACAACCAAGATAAAGTAGAAGGGGACTTCAGAACTGCGGACACTGTGCCGTTATATCTCAAGTCTCCTCTGGGTAGAAGCATCTGAGCACCCTTAGTGCTTTAACTCCCTTTCTTGACACAATATGATGAATAAATAATTTAAATGGCATGACATCATCCTTCGTGATTTGACTCTCTTCCTCACTTTACAAATCAATAAATAATAAATAATAAATGTGAAAATGGCACGACATCACCCTTTGTGCTTTATACTCTTCCTTACCATGAAATGTTAATATAAATTCGGAAGAGTATTTAAATGCGGGGATCTATACTTATCAATCAATTCAATACCAGAATACGACCTCACCTTCCAAAATATTCAATAATAATTAAATTAGCAATAATTTCATGAAAAATGATCAAATAAACTTAAGCAGGATTTGGCAATTATTCACAATGAACAAATTTCACCCGCATGCTTTGACTCAACCGCAACGCATAAGTACTCATCATCTCATATATACGTTGTACCCTCATATTAAATCACGTAGCAAATAGACAAACAAGTCCTACTCCCCCAAGTCTAGTTTAACCACAACAGTTACCTCGATTTGCAACCAACTCAAGATTCCAGTAAACCTTTGCCTCACGAATTGGTATCCGAATGCCCTGAATCTTGACACGACTTCTGAAGAAATCGAATAAAATAAAGAAAGGAAATCTGACTGGAGTCTGGCTTTCCAGAGACCTCAATGAACCTCGACTATCCTGAATCGAACTCAGCTCACTTTGTAGCAGTTGGCGCAATATAAAGGAGCTGCTTGTTGGGGTGAAGGACGACAACTTTTTCTGAGGTTTTCGGACTGATTTTTAGGCCGCTTTTGACTGCGTTTTCGGTGGTATTGCGGCAGTGTTTCGGAATGGCTTCGAGCAGCTCTCGCTGCTGTGTTTTGGAGTTATTTCGGGCAGAGGTTTCAATTGTTTTTTGGAGCTAATTCGGTATTGTTTGGTGGCTGGTTTTTGGCGGTGTTTTTTTGCTGATCTAGAGGTGTTTTAGATATGGTTTTGGGTGAAGAATAAGGGGCTTTACATGGCTGTTTTGTTGTATATTTTAGCTAATGTTTGGGGTTGTTTTGTATCTGGTTTTGCATCTGATTGCACTGGGAAATATAGCTATTTTTGAGGTCGTTTTTGAGCTGTTTCGCAGCTGGGTTTGGATGCTCCTTGTTGTACAATGTGGAATATTTGTACAATGTTTATACAAAAGGTGAGGAGTGAGGCGTGAGTGTGCAGGTGATGGAGGGAATAGTGGGGATGTGAGTGGAAGACATGAGTGGTGAAAATGGGAGTGTGAGTGGGGGACATGAGTGGTAAAACTAGGAGTGAGTGGGGAAAATATTCAAGCACGGTCAAACTTTGAAATCTTCAAGCTTTCAAACTTCTAATTTTCAATAAATGATGATAACTCAAGTTAGGGACCTCCAAATTAAATTTTGGGTATATGCCAAGTCCCGAATTACGATACGGATCTACCAGAACTATCAAAATACCGATCTGGGTCCGTTTGCTCAAACTGTTGACCAAATTCAACTTAAGTGAGGTTTAAAGCACTATTTCATATTTTTATCAATTTTTCACATAAAAGCTTTCCAGAAAAATATACTGACTGTGCACGTAAGTCGAGGAATGATAAATGGTTCTATTCGAGGTCTCGGAACATAAAAATGAGTATTAAATTTAAAGATGACCTATCGGGTCATCACATTCTCCACCTCTAAAACAAACGTTCATCCTCGAACGGAATTAGAAAAAGTACCTGGGCTGGTGAAAAGATGTGGATATCTACTCCGCATGTCCAACTCGGACTCCGAGGTAGATGCTTCAACCGGCTGACCTCTTGTAACACCTCGAAAAAATTTCTAAGTGTTTTAAGACCATTAAGAATATTGACGGGTTCTAATTATATCAATTCGGGTATGAACAAGACTGATAATTTGAATGATATCAGTTGATCATGATAATATATGTATGATGTGCATTAAGTATGGTTTATGGTCTAAGAAGAGCCCTAAGGCTAAGTCAAGTTGAAAAGTATATGATAGGATAAAGTTTCAAGTGAGTTTGCACAAGACTTAATTTCTAATGAGCATACCTCTCAAGATATAAAGAGTTATATGGTTTACAACCAATATAATTAAAGACCTTTGAGTCTAGTTTCCAACTCATCAAACCGTTTGTCATTTGGATAAGTATACATAACGTTACGGCCATTTTACTGGACCTGTGTCATATGCGCGCCCAGATGCGCGGCCGCGCATATTTAAGACTTGCGCGGCCGGATGCGCGGCAACTTGCCCAGGACACGCATGTAGAAACTCATTAAATAACCCCAAGGCCGGGTATAGAGAGGGGTTAAGTCATTTTGGCCTAAAATCTGACATTTTAGAGTGAGAGAGAGTGCCCTAAAGTGAGAAGTTATTCTTTAATAATTGTTCTTCAATTCTTGCTCAAGTTTTGGAAGATTAAGAAGGGAAACTAACTAGGTCTTCGTCCTAGAGGTAAGATTCTACACCCTAACCCTCAATTTCGAATTTGTCTAGAAATGGGTAATTAGCAAGATAATATTTGGGCATGAGAGTTGTTTATTTTACATGCATGTATTATCAAAGGGTATAGGAAGATTGTTGAGCTAAAAATGGTAAAAATTGGGTTGAGGGATAATGGAATCCTCCATAAAAGGACCTTGAAACCTTAATGCACACCTAGTGTTTGATAAAATTTCCAAATGAGCTATATACATT
>AWOL01S0142193.1:3174-15028 GCA_000715115.1 Nicotiana otophora
TGTTTGTTTCTTAAATAAATTATAATTATTGTATGCCTTGATGCTTAATAGTTTCTCATTGAACGTGGTATTTATTGGAGTATGTTTATTACATTTAAGATTTGTTAAAATATACGGGGGGATAGGATTGCACGCTGTAACGGAAATGAAAATAAATATATTTGGGGATCAGGTTGCAAGCCGCAACAGATTTATTCTAAGTTTATATTGTTGGAGCAGGTTGCACGCCGCGATGAAAACAAGTTGAGGGATTAAGACTGCTGAATTGACTTCAATTATTGATATTATTTACCGCTCTTACTACTATTCTTGTTATTATTATTATTATTATTATTATTATTATTATTATTATTATTATTATTATTATTATTATTATTATTATTATTGTGTACAGGTTAATGTAAGCGACCTGACTTAGCATCGTCACTACTTCGTCGAGGTTAGGCTCGGCACTTACAGAGTACATGGAGTCGGCTATACTCATATTACACTCTACACTCCTTGTGCAGATTTCGGAGTTGGTCCCAGCGACGTACTATAGACTTGCTTGGATTTCAGCTACCCAGAGGAGACTTGAGGTATAACTACATTGCGTCCGCAGTTCTGAAGTCCCCGTCTACTTTATTTTAGCTGTGTGTTTTCTTTCAGACAACTTTATTTCATTCAGACCCTTATTTGTATTATTCTAAAAGCTCGTGCACTTGTGACTCCAGATCAGGGATGGTATTAGACATCGTGATTATTATGGAATATTCACTTTATAGTAGACGTTATTTCCGCATTTATTTCTTTGTTATTAATTAATTTAAAATTGTGTAAAAATAGCAAATTATATTCTAACATTGGCTTGCCTAGCAAGTGAAATGTTAGGCGCTATCACAGTCCCGAAAATGAGAATTTCGGGTCATGACAGGGCGGTACCCCAGACAAGTACGTGTGATGACTCCAGATGAGCTGACCAGGGGCACGTAGCAGACGCGGTAAGGATTCTTCAAGAGCAACATGCAATCAGGTTATGATGGAGTTAAAACAGGTGTTATCAGGCGCTTCAAATAATGCAAACATGTGAGATCTTGTTCCTCCTGCTGTTCCTATGAACCAAATAACGTAGAGAATCAACAAAAACACTACTAGGGGCAAAGTTAGCTCCAACGGGGCCGGGGGGCAGTAGACCTGGTCTTAATAGCGATAAAGACCCATTCAAAGAGGAACTCTTGCAGTTCATGAAGGAAGTAAACATTCGCATGGACTAAATCCGAAGAGCACCTCCATTATTGAAAGTCTTGATCTCAAAGAAGTACATCTAATTACCGTACAAATCGAGAGCGACCCCGGAATTAATCCCAAAGAGATTCAGAATGCCTGAAGTACCAAAAAACGACGGGACCTCAGATCCAAAGGAGCACATCACCACCTACACAACGACGGTGAAAGTAAATGATCTGTCTCCTCATGAAATCGAGTCCGTGTTATTGAAGAAATCTGGTTAGACTCTCACGAGGGGAGCCTTGGCATGGTACTCATTATCGCCCGAGCATTCCATATATTCCTTCAAAATGCTCATGGATTCGTTCATCAAGGCATGTGTCGGTGCTAGGAAGGTACAAGCCCTAAAGGCCGACATATTCAGGATCGTGCAGGGAGAATTCGAGATATTTCGAAGATTCGTTAGCCGGTTCTAGAAGGAAAGGATGTTGTTATCGGCTGTCCCAGATGAATGGGCAGCTGAAGCATTCACTAAGGGTATAAACCCTAGTAGTTTAGACGCTTCCCAGAAGCTGAAGGAAATACTGCTTAAGTTTTATGAAATGACTTGGGCGGATGTTCACAACTGATACGAGTAAAAAATAAGGATCGAAAATGATTAGGTCGGTTCTGCGTCATCGACCAAAGGATCGGAGAAGAACAGGGGAAAACTGAAAGATGGAATTGACTTAGATAGGCAGACCTCAAAGGGCCAGTTTCTGCACTACGAGTAGACAGAAGATCCTGACAGGATCTTCCAGACACCGGACAAGATCGTCGTTGACAGGAGGACCGATCGTGGGCAGATTAACAAATCACTGCAGAATAGAGAAATCTCGAAACCACGAGGTTCTTTATATCCAGAGCTATTAGACTATAACTTCAACATCAGCATAATGGAATTAGTGTCGGCCATGATATCAATGAGGCAGGATTCCTGAGACCTCTGAGGTTTGATCCCAGCCAGAGGGACCCAAATTTATCATGCGAATACCACGACACTAATGACCATCAGACTGGGGATTGTCGGCACCTCCGGTAAGAAGTGGCAAGGTTGTTAAAGAATGGCCACCTCAGGGAATTATTGAATGACCAGGCCAAAAATAACTATGGTTGGGATAGGGGCGACATGAAAACCTCAAAACTAGGAGATGAACCTCCGTGCCAAACGATCAACATGATCTTCAGAGGGGATGAGATTAATGGGATCGACAACCCATAGCAAGAGCCTCCGGGAAGATGATATCATGTTCACGAATGCAGATATAGACGGACTACTACTATCGCGCAATGACGCACTGGTAATATCTTTAAATGTGTTAAATTTTAAAATAAAACGTGTTTTAGTGTATCCAGGAAGTTCCGCTAATATCATACAATGGAGAGTTTTGGATCAAACTAAACTCACAGGGCACATCATCCTAGTGCAAAGCTCCTTATTGGATTCAACCTCGCAAGCGTGACAAACCAAGGGGAAATTTTACTGCTCACAGAGGCCAAGGGCGTAACAAAGACGACTCTCTTCGAAGTAGTAGATGGAGACATGGGCTATAATAACATCTTGGGAAGGTCGTGGCTGCATGAGATGAAAGTTGTGCCTTCGACGTACCACCAATTGCTAAAATTTATGACACCCGAGGGTATCAAGCAAATGAGAGGTGATCAACCGGCCACAAGAAAAGATGAAGGTGATATCGACCTCCCATAGCAAAGGAAAGGAACCTGCGGCATAGCAGTTATCGGAACTATATTTTGCCCCCGAACCAGAGGAAGTTTCCCTGGGGGTAGGAGAGTTAGAACAATATCAGGTCCCAAGGTACTTCCAAGTACCGGAAGAAATGAACGCAATGAAATCCATGGCAGAAGAACTAGAGCAGGTTGCACTGTTTGAAAAATTCCCAGAAAGGAAATTCCATTTGGGAACAGGACTACACCCATAGCTCAGGTCAGATTTTATTGAATTTCTTAAAATTAACGTTGATTGTTTCGCATGGTCGCACGAAGATATGACAGGAATCCCAATAGAGATAACCGTGCAGAAGTTAAGCTTGGACCCGGGCACACCTCCGATAAGGCAAAAGAAGTGCCCTATTGTAGAAGCAAGGAATAAATTCGTCAAATAAGACGTAACCCGTCTACTTAATATTGGTTCAATCTGAGAGGTAAGATATCTGGACTGGCTAGCTAATGTGGTAGTAGTTCCAAAGAAGAACAATAAACTTTGCATGTGCGTAGATTATAAAGATCTTAATAAGGCATGCCTGAAGGACTCGTTCCCATTGCCAAATATAGATTAAATGATCAACACTACGGCCGGATACGAGTTAATGAGTTTCCTTAATGCCTGTTCTGGGTACAATCATATCAAAATGAACCCGGAAGACCGGGAAAAGAATTCTTTTATAACAAATTTTGGTACGTATTGTTACAACGTAATGCCCTTCGGACAAAAAGCGCCGGAGCTACTTACCAACGGCTTGTAAATAAGATATTCAAAAAGCAAATAGGAAAATCTATGGAAGTATATATAGATGATATGCTGGGTAAGTCTCTGCATGCATGTAACCACCTGAGGCATCTGCAAGAAACATTTGACACATTGAGGGAACACAATATGAAGCTTAACCCCGAGAAGTATGCGTTCGGGGTCGGATCAGGTAAATTCTTAGGATTCCTGGTCTCACAAAGAGGAATTGAGATAAATCCCTATAAGATCAAGGCCATAGAGGACATCCCGGATCAACTATTACAGAAACCCACAAGCAGATTAGCAGCATTGAGCAGGTTCATTTCAGAATCATCGAAAAAGTGTCATCGCTTCTTCGCACTGCTCAAAAAGAAAAACAACTTCGAGTGGACGCTAGAGTATCGACAAGCCTTGAAGGAATAGAAGAAATATTTCTCAAGCCCTCTGTTGCTCTCGAAACCTAAAGAAGGAGAAACATTGCTGGTCTACATGGCGGTCTCAGCAGTTACGGTAAGCGCACTTTTAGTCCGGGAGGAAAAAGGTACGCAATTCCACACATATTACGTTAGCAAAATTTTAACGGGAGCAGAAACCCGCTACACACATGTGGAAAGGTTGGCCTTAGCTCTCGTGGTAGCTGCCCGGAAGATGAGGCCCTACTTCCAATCGGTTAGATTGGCCCAATGGGCCGTTCAAATGAGTGAGTTTGACATAGAATATAAACCGAGGACATCTAATAAATCACAAGTCGTGGCTCACTTCGTGGCCGATTGCACCTGGGGACTATTGCCTTTGGCTTCCAAAGAGGCAATAATGGTGTCAGAACCGGCGTCGGGAGTCTGGACCTTATTCAAGGATAGAGCTTCAAACATGAAAGTTTCCGGGTTCGAAATAGTCATGATCACGCCTTCGGGGGAAACCTTAAGGAATGCCATCAGAACGATCCCTCTAACTAACAATGAGGCAGAGTTTGAATCTTTGATTGCATGGCCGTGGACTTGACTTCAAAGCCACCAAAGTGAAATGTTATTCACAGTTGGTCATAAATCAGGTCTATGGAATTTATTACACCAAAGATGATCGTATGAAACAATATGTAGTAAATGTTCAGGCTTTACTGACAAGATTCTGGGAGTGGTCAATAACCCACATCCTGAGGGAAGAAAACGTGGAAGCGGATGCATTAGCAAATCTGGGCTCATCAATAGAAATCCAAGGACCGGAATCAGGTATGGTTGTACAACTGATGAACTCGGCCTTGGACACAGATAGTTATTACGAGGTAAAGTCGACTGGTATTGTCTGGGACTGGAAAAATGAAATAATCGATTATATCGAGCATGGAAAGTTGCCCAAGGACCCCAAAACATCAAGTGCATTGCTAGCCAAAGTTGTGCGGTATAGCTTCGGGAAAGGCCAGTTGTACAGAAAATCATTTCAAGGCCCGTTGGCCCGGTGCTTAGGAGCACCAGAAGCCAACTATGTCATGAGAGAAGTCCATGAAGGAATATGTGGTAACCACTCGGGCGCAGATTCTCCGGTGCTGAAGTTAGTCCGAGTAGGATATTACTCGCCCCATATAGAACAAGATGCCAAACACTTTGTACGAAAATGTGACAAGTGCCAATGGCACACACCACTAGTATATCATCTGTCGGAAACCCTTCATTCAGTTCTGTCCCCATGGCCATTAATGAAATGGGGGATGGACATCATTGGACGACTACCACCGGCTCTTGGAAAGGTAAGGTTCCTTTTAATTTTGACTGACTATTTTTCCAAATGGGTGGAAGCGGGTCCTTATCGAAAGATCGGAGAACGCGAAATGGTGGACTTCCTGTGGGAAAATATAATTTGTAGGTTCAGAATCTCGAAAGAGACCACATGCGACAACGGGCCACAGTTTATCGACTCAAAAGTTACAAAATTCCTTGAAGATTCGAAGATAAAAAGGATTACCACTTCACCTTACCATCCGAGTGCAAATGAACAAGCGGAGTCAACAAACAAAATGATTGTCCAAAACTTAAAGAAAATTTTTAGAATCAGCAAAAGACCGCTGGCCCGAAGAGTTACCGGGAGTGCTATGGGCCTACTGAACAACGACCAAGTCAAGCATAGGAGAAACCTCATTTTCCCTTGTGTACGGTGCATAAGCTTTAATAGTTATGGAAGAAGGGGAGCCAGCCTTAATGTATTCCTAGGAAGACGAAGAATAGAACAATGAGGAAATGCTAATCAACTTGAAACTAATCGAAGAATGTTGGGAATTAGCGCATGTCAGACTGGAAACCCAAAAGCAGAGAATGGAGCAATATTTTAATCAAAGAACTAATCTCCGTTATTTCAAAGTGGAAGACCTAGTCTTGGGGAAGGTGACTCAAAACACTCGGGAGCTCAAAACAGACAAGTTAGGCCCTACATGGGAAGGCTCTTACCGGGTTTCAGCTATCACTGGTAAAGGGTCATAGGAGTTGGAAAACCGCAACAGAGACAACCTGTCAGCAACTAGAACGTGGCGCATCTCAAAACCTATTATTGTTGGCAAAAAACAGTCAAACGGAAAGTACATGCTGCACTCTTTCACCCTTCGTTCTATTTTTATCGCAATTGGGATTTTTAGGCAAGGCTTTTAACGAGGCAACAACGGCAAGCATACTACAAAACCAGAAGTCATAATCCCTTTGATGACAAGGCAAACAAGCAAGTCACCACTCGGGGATGGTCAGATAATCTTTGATTCAATTGCAGATTCGCAACGGGAAGTTAAGTTTGATACCGAACAAAGGTTACCCAACCATTCACGAGTACAAACCACTAGAGGATTGCTAGGCATTCTTTCGCTCAACAACATAAACTCCTAAGGGAAAGAAAAATATATTACTGAGCGAAGGGATACGTAGCAATTCATTGGTGGAACCTTTAAAGATACAAGACTTCAAGTGTTCTAACTCGCATTATTCGTATTAGAACACTAGGAGGGGAGATAATGATATGATTACAAAGCAACACTGAATGGCAAGTCAATCGGGAACTAAAATCGGGCAAGGCAACACTGAATGCCATGTCAACCGGGAATGAAAATCTGGCAAGGCAACACTGAATGCCACACATCATCGTACAAGATAGCCACAAGTCATGGCAACTTCTTTTCTACATAGCAAAATGCCTATGTAAACTATGAAAATAAGAGGAATGAAATAAAAGCCTTTTGATTTTATCTTATTTCTCGTCTAAACGATGAGCTAATTTTTTCATTTGAAAGTTAAACAAGTACTTCAAATGTTAGTGTCGTAATAAACAAGACACGTCCTCTTCAAGAGCACCGTAAATATAAGAGGGCCCTCTCTTATAAAACCCTCCCGTTAAAGGATTTGTTTCGGAGGAATAAATGCCCGGAACCAAAAATGATATCGGGAAAAAATATACCCGAAGCCGCATATAAAAAAGATGCAGAAACCAAACTTGCGCAAATACTTAGTGAAACTCTCATGTAAAATGGATAATTCTCGTAGACAGAAGCATACAGAAAAATATGCACAGATATTCAAGAAAAAAATTCAATCAAACATTTGAGCAAAAAATATGTATTTAGTTACAGGAATGTGCCAAAAGAAATGCAAAACAAGGAGAGAAAAAGCTAAGCTACAGTATCACCAGAACTAGGAGGAAGAGAAGTATCTATATTCCCGGGAGCTGTGGACATTTCAACTGATGGCTCAATATCATCCCCAGCTTGATCTTCGTAATCATCACCTTACGATTCCTATTCAATGTCCAAAATCTCGGAACCGGAATCAGAAGATCCTGGAGCATCAGATCGCCAAAGGAGTCCATTCTTTGCAGCCAACTCAAGCTCGTTTGCCTTAGCAATTTCGGCATCAATATCAATAATGCCAGCTTTAGCTGATTCCAAGGTTTTTCTCCTCATGCTGTACATGACGTAAGATTTTTCAACGGCAAGGGATGCCTCTCGGCGCCTCAGTTCTTCTTTGAGTTGAGTGATCTCAGCAAAAAGATTGTCCCGGTCAGACCTAGCAAATCAGAGACTAACATCGAGATCACAGACTGTTAAACTATAGAGCTTATTGTGCTCGATAGTTTTCTTATACTTCTCCTCCAACCAGGCATACCTCACATTCATAGTAGTAAGATCTTCGACCTTAGAATTCAAGTATGCTTCTAAGTTAGTTACCCTTTCAGCAACAACATTCTCTCGATTATTGGCAACAAGAATGGAATCCTGAACCTCAACCCATTTAGCTTTGGCTTCATCAAAACTAGTCCTCAGCGGTCCGATTTCCTAGCTAAGGATCTCTACTTCCTTCTCACTTTACTGCAAGCGAGATTCCAAAACAACGGCCTCAGTGGCCCTGATTTCCAGTTTCGAGAGGCGAAGAACAGTCTAATCCCGTTCCGCCAAAAGCTGATTCCATTCAGAAGAAAGTTCCTCTTTCTCATGGATTAACCTCTATAGGCCCTCGCAAGCAAGAAAATTGGCCTGCAAGATAAGAAGAGGTAAAATTTAAAATGCACTCATTTCGAAGCTGAAAAATAGCAGAGAAAGACAGAAACATAGTGCTGCAGCATTATGCATGGAATTGTTCAACAAACACTCTCACGTGAGTGTCTAATTCTCTTCCTAATCCTTCTCTGAAACCAAGGCTTCATTTAATTCACAAGCTGCATCGGCCAGGAAAGAAGGTTGAACCCAATAGAGACCGAGAGGGTAGAATTCCTCCTCCTCCGAGGATCTTTAGAAAGGGCAACATAATTTGCCCCAAATTCCCATGAACAGGAGACTGGGGAAGAGGAACATCTTCAACACGGTCAGGTGCGGCCGTTGGAGATGATGTTTTTGGAAGAAGCAAGGATGAAGATGGAAAAGTTATAGCAGCTGCCGGTGGCGAAGATGGTGGTGATAAAGTTGGCAAAGGAGAAGAATGAAAAACAACTACATTGAAGGAAGCACTGGTTGTCGAGTGCTCACCAACCGAGGACGGCAAAGACCCGGTACTCTGCCTCGCACTACCAGGCACAATGATTAGGGCCCGAGAATGGGAGTTGGCATTTTCCACCAAATCAAAGTCTCCCTAAAGTGCCGAGACGTCATCCTCGGTAGATATGACTGCGTCAACAGGTTGAGGATCTTGTTGAGAGGATAAGGATCATTGTATTCTATGAAGAGAAGTTCCCTCATCACTTCTTCATCATCAATCACTACGGTGTCTATGACCGGCCCAGATGGACGACCGACCAACGTCACTGCCTAGGATGATTCAGGGGCATCAACCCTCTTATTCTTCTCCCCGGCCGTCGAGGAACACCTTTTTGGTTTCTTGTTCTCTGGCCGAGCACTCAGTGAAGAAATATTTGTACCAGAGTAGACCCGAAGATACCCGTTCGAGCAAGCGCCTCATGGAGTAGCCTCGCCACATCAGCAGAGTCGGCCAAAACATCCTCTTAGGCGATCTCGATTGAGACCGGGGGTAGACCTAATTTGACAAACAAGTTAGGAGATTAAGTCAAATTCCACATATACAAAAACTAAAGCAAAGAAATTATAGTTACCATGATTTTTGGCCTTTCACCCATATTTGATAGACAGTTCTTTCCACAAACGGATATCGGACGTGGTGATGTCCAAGATCTTTTGAATCCACCGGTGGGACCCATCAAGTCGCTATAGTATACAGAAGTTTAAATATCAATACAGGCGTAAAAACGCATTTAGGAGGGGAGAACGTATTTAAAGAAGCTTACAGGAACGGTTCCAAGCAACCGGAAAGGACAAGGCCATTGATGGAATAATGTCACCGGAGGCAACTGCAACAAACCATGCTGGATATCAAAGCATGGTGACCACATTTGCAAAGATTTATCATCCCCCCGCAGAAGATCTTGGAAAGAGTAAAAATTCATCATATGACCCAGGATCAACTCTTCTCTCATTTCAAAATTAGAAGATCAGGGCTAACCTATGCCAAACATACCTGGTAGCGAAGATAAAATTCTGCTATCACGAAATCAAGCTCCCCACTCAAAGAAATCGTACCCAAGGTAAAAGGGTATGTGTAAAAATATGTGAAACCCTCTCTAGGAAGGGTCACTAACTCCGATAGGTCGGGAGCAATGACGTCCAAATTTGGGAAGCAATAATATTCCTTCATATTAGGGATACTGGAAGGACGAAAGGAAGATGGGTACCTACTAACCGCTCATGTACGGGGGGTTATTAGTGGGAAATTGTAATGACCCGACTGGTCGTTTTGAGTATTACAACCTTGCTTCCCCCTTTACTTGTCAAATTGTACTTTGCAGTTGTTGTGTGAATTGCCGGGGTAAATGGTTCGGGTGCGGTAAGGTTTTGGAATGAATTGGAATACTTAGTTCCAAGGTTTAAAGCTTAAGTTAAAATAGTGACCGGATGTGGACTTATATGTAAACGACCCCGGAATGGAGTTTTCATGATTCCAATAGCTTTGTATGGTAATTTTTGACTTAGGAGCATGTTCGAAAAATTATTTGGAGGTCCGTAGTGGAATTTGGGTTGAATTGCCGAAAGTTGAATTTTTTGGAAGTTTGACCGGGGGTTGACTTTATAATATCGGGGTCGGAATCCGATTCTTGAAATTGGAATAGGTACATAATGTGAAATGTGACTTGTGTGCAAAATTTGAGGTCAATCAGACATGATTTGATGTGTTTCGGCACAAGTTATAGAATTTGAAGTTTCAAGGTACAATGATTTCGAATTGAGGTGTAATTCATCGTTTCGATGTTGTTAGGTGTGATTTGAGGCCTCGAGTAGGTCCGTGTTATGTTATGGGACTTGTGGATACAATTGGTTGAGGTCCAAGGGGCCTCGGGTGAGTTTCTGACGGTTAACGGATCAAATTTGGACTTAAGAAAATGCTGGAACTGCTGCCTACTGGTGTGATCGCACCTGCGAATATTTTGATCACAGGTGCAAAGCCGCATGTGCATGAAATAATCCGTAGAAGTGGCCAAGAGTGAGACTGGGCAGGTGCGAGGCCGCAGGTGCAAAGGCATTGGCGCAGATGCGGACTGGGGCTAGCGTGAGGCGACCGCAAGTGCGAAGGGGAGTGAGGCCGAGGGCCTGATTTGTGAGGATATTTATGGGATCGAGCTGCATGCCGTAGCACGTTGATATCGGCCTAGGGCCCGATTGTGAGGATGAGTGTGGATAGGGGCTGCCCGCCTGCAGCATACTTTATTATTATAGCACGTGAGTTGTCCGTGCAGCACGTGAGTTGTCCGTGCAGATTATAGCGCTTGGGCTGATGAAACCCCTCCGGAGTCTGTACACACCCCCAGTGAGCGCAGGTTCCTGTTGAGTGCGAGTGCCGAGTGCTGAGTGACTGGGAGCCATGAGTGATTTTGAGGTATGCCCGAATAGCAAGAGTGATTGCGAGGTATGCCTGAGTGGCACGAGTGACTGTGAGGTTTTCCCGAGGGGCTGTATATGAGTGATGTTCTGCCCGAGGGGCTATTTATGATTTTATCACTGAATTGCATTGCATTGGCATGCACACATGACATACATGCATAGAGATATATTTTTTTTCCTCATGTTGTACAACATCAGATCATTCATGATTTCTTACACATTTTTGACAAATCAGTATAGTGATGCACTTGTTTTACACGGGTTATCCTGAATGAAAATGAAACATATTATTTATTATTGAGAAGATTTTTGGAGAAATTTGTTGTTTTCAAACTATTCATATTATTGGAAACTTCGGCAAACGATTTGGGTTTTCACTGATGTATTTGAAAGAAAGAACTATTATTTCTTTTAAAAATTATTATTTGGACGAGTATTTTATCCCTGAGTTACTTCTGGTATTATTTGCTTTATGTTGTTATGGATTGTTGTAGACTAGTGGTTTTGGACCCGACCTTGGTGGAATCTCGTCACTACTTTCAATCTACGGTTTGGTTTGTTACTTACTCAGTACATGGGGTTGGTTGTACTGATACTACACTTATGCACATTGCGTGTAGATGTTGGCTGTTGTTTTTACGGTACTCGATGGTTGCGGGACTTGAAGATGTACCTGTGTTCCTGTTGTAGCTGCCTCTTGTTCAGGGTAGCCTTAGATTTATAAAAGCTCT